>JAOYNC020062246.1:0-68681 GCA_025802115.2 Bertia moriformis
GCGGCTGCTGCTGCGGCGGAGGCGGCGGCCGCCGCCGCCGCCGCCGCGACTCGGCCACTCGCGCTAGGGCCTGCAGCCCCCCCGCGCTTGCTGGCCCCGTCTGATGTCGGGGTCCGGACGATCAGGTGGGTCGGGTTTCGCTCGCCAAGCACGGTGAGGGCCTCGTCGAAGCGGTGCTGCTTCACGAGGCAGTGGCCGGCGAGATAGCGGCATGACGGGTTGCGGGAGATGAGGTCCTGGTTGGAGAGGAAGGTCTGAGCGCGGGTGTAATTGCCGGTGGCGAAGTGGACCTGAGCGAGCCAGAACGCGTCATCGTCCGAGTCTGGGAAGGGGGTCAGCCGGGGGAGCAGCAGCGCGAGGGACAAGCCAAGACGGACTGGTGAGGGCGAGCAGCTTGTCGCCTATGAAAATCGCCGAATCGTACTGGGCCTTGTTGAGGGCATCCTGGCGCCATTCTCGCAGGAACTGCTCCATTGTCGGGCCGCGGAGCCCCGTGGTTGCCGACGCGGGCGAGAGCTTCGGCAACAAGTAAGCGTGGTTCGTGGTTGTCGGTGGCTGCTGCCGACGCTTCAATCATCCCAGATCGACCAGCGCGCTAGCTGTCGCGACAGGTGGGGAATGGCGGGGCGGCAGGCCAGTGTGTCCTCCCCCTTTGGCTGCCCCGCCGCCTCGGTGGGCCCGCCAGCGGCCCCCGGATGATGGCTGCAGTATCGGGTCTTTTATTCTTCAATTTTCGAACTGCTATTTTCTGCTTTTCTGCTGCGGCTGCCGAGGCAGGAGCGGCGCTGCGGCAGTCGGCATGAACGCTGGCAGAGGCCGGTCGGCTGTATCCAAGCTGGTTTTCGGCCTCAAGCGAAGAAGCATGTCATCCGCAAAATGACGGTATCATTATCGAGCGAGCGGCAGTACAGTATTTCGAGTTGGTCAACCAGTTTTGCCATGCCGCCAGCTTCGGATCCGGTTGGACAATCGGAACCACTGAGGTCCTGGCCGATAGATACCATGACCGGCAAGGTGGAGGATAGCGTGCAACGCAGAGGTGGACACCCAGATAAGCCCACGTCTCATGAGGCAATTGCTTGGCTGCTGCCACAGATCAACCTCTATCGACAACCATGTCTGTCTGGGATAGAACCAGCATCAGGCTCTCTGATTGTTGTTGCTCGAACTGTTTTGCAGCCGGGCTGGCTATGTAAGCCAGCACCTGTCAGCCACAGGCGCGCTGCGGCACACTGCGGCATCGCTGGAGCCGCGCCCCACTTCCAGAGGCGCACGGCCAGGGGGGAAAGAAAAACAGCCGAGAACACCATTGGCAATCCCCCCTGATACATGAATAATTAAGCAGTAATGGCAGCCACCACAAAAGAGGCCTCGGTCCCCGCCCGGGCGGTGCCGGGAACAGTGCTCGGCCTCGCGGCCGAGTACGTGGCCGGCCCCGGCACCCACATTCACGGCGGCCAGGTCGTCGCATCGCTGGCCGGTCTCGTCTCCGTGCGGGCCGAGCCAGCATCGCCGCCGTCGCCGTCATTGCCGCCATCGCTGCCAGCGACCGGCCCCCCGAAACGCCTCAACCGCGTCACGTCAACCGACCAGAAACACCAAGAGCAGGGGCAGGCGTCGCAGCCGCAGCGACCCGAACCGCGCCCCGTCATCTCCGTGTCGCGTACCAACCGCCGGCGGGACAGGCTCCCGGACGTGGGCAACACCGTCCTGTGCCGGGTGATGCGACTCACGCCCCGGCAGGCAATCGTTTCGATCCAGCAAGTGGAGAACACCCCCCTCGAGACGGAGTGGCAGGGCGTGATACGGGTGCAGGACGTGCGGGCCACCGAAAAGGACCGGGTGAAGATGGCCGAGTCGTTCCGGCCGGGGGACGTGGTGCAGGCCCAGGTGGTGAGTGCGCCTGACTTTTCGCCCCATCCTCTGCCCGATATTCGGCCTGCGCGAATGAGACTGATCCGCCTGATGGGGCTGCGGCAGATCTCGCTTGGAGACCAGGCCAACTACTACCTGACCACCGCCTTGAATGAGCTGGGCGTCATCATGGCGAAGAGCGAGGCCGGCAATACGATGATACCCCTGAGCTGGCGAGAGTTTAGGGATCCCGTCACGGGGCAAACCGAGCTCAGGAAGGTGGCCAAGCCCTGACCGTGTGGATCCGCCAGTCATGAACCGAACTGATCGCCAGACGCCGACGATGACGTGTTTTTTGTTTCATTTTGGGAGACGAGCAGCCGGCGGCGGGGAAAAGAGTAAAGCCGGGATTGTATTGTCTGGTGGTTGTCTGGTGGTAGGGTCTTGGGATCAGGGCCGGGAGGGCCGTGTACATGGTCGAATTAATCGGGGTTCGCCCGGAAAATTCCCTCCGTGACGATTCAATCTGGCCAGCATCTGGGAGCGGATCGGTGGCGTCGTGTGGATGATGGATGATGCCGCACCGGAGATGACGAACCGACGGCAGGGTCTGGTCTGGGCCTTGCCCTTAATCCTTTTACTGCTGCGGCCGCCGCGAGGTGCGAGGCGCAGGCAGGGGTGGCCCAGACCCCCCCCCGGACAAACTGTGGCCGAGTCGCAGCACCCCGGCCAGGAATATGACAGGGACTGGGCTGCAGACGCCTGCGTCAGCACGAGCCTTTTTAGGCCCTTGCTGCTGCTGCCCTCTCCTGCTCATGCTTCCCCTTTAACCCCGGCCGGCTGTCACTGGGCCCGCCTGGCACGGGGAGCCAAGGGATGGCGGGATAGAGGGATGGAGGGAGAGGGAAGGAAGGAAGGGGTGGCAGGCCCCGGCTGCACGACCACTGGAAAAAAACCCCTGCCGGAAGCCGAGTCCGCCAAGAGGTTGCCCTCCCCCTCCTCTTTTATCGATCCTCCCCCCTCATCTATCTTCCTGTGCGACACTAACTAATCGGCCGGCTGCTTCTTCGTGGTCTTCATCTTCGATGCCTCGATTCCTCGTGACCGCCCACCGTCCGGCTTAACCTCCCGATCCGCCCTTTTATCTCCTGCTGCACCTCGTTATCCTGCTCCGCCGATCAGCGGGGAGGGCGATGACGGGCGATGTCGGTGATAGCAGTGATGATGCCCCCACCGATACCCACTGCTGCTGCCCCCAGGCCACCCATGCCACCACCCATGCCGTCGCTGCCATCCTGCCACCCTCGCTGTCCCAATTGCGGCTTGGAACAGTCCCCCACTCCCGCGCTGTCACCGCTGTCGCCGCTGTCGTCGCTGCCGGCCTCGGCCGCGCCCCCGGCGCCCTCCACCGATGAAACCGACGCGGTCGCCGCCCTCGAGGCTGCGCGACGCCGCATCACCGAGCTCGAGGCGTCGGTCCGGCTGCTGAACCAAAAGGCCGCTGCCGCGGTCGACCGATGGGCCGACTACGAGGATGAGATCGATCATCTCCGCGCCAGCTTTCGACAGCAGCGCGAGGCGGACGAGATGCCGCAGCTCCAGCGGCAGATGCAGGCCTCGGCCGTCGCCGCTCCGCAGCCGCCGCCCCCGCACAAGGCGACCACGTCCAGCCGATCTTCCTTTCTGGCCTCGACTCTGTCGGCGAGCCGGCTCAGCGCGCTCCTCACCCCGCGCCGGTCTTTCGCCGCCGCCGCCGCCGCCGCCGCCGCCGTAACCGACGCCACCGCCCCCCAGACCCCGGCCACCTCGCGGCATCAGTCGTTCAGCCCGACGCCGCAGCCGCCGTCGTCGCCGTCACGGCCGATCCGACAACTGGAGCACCCGCCCGCCATGCCGCCATCCCCATCCCCCTCGGCCGAAGACCTGCTCGAGGCCCTCACGCGGGAACAGACGCTGCGGCAGGCGGCCGAGGGCCGGCTCAGCGCCACGAGCCGAGAGGTCGAGGAGCTCAGCGCAGCCCTCTTCGAGCAGGCGAACGAGATGGTGGCCGGGGAGCGCAAGGCCAGGGCCAAGCTCGAGGAGCGGGTCGAGGTGCTCGAGCGGCGGGACCGTGACAAGCGGCGCCGGCTGGAGCGGCTGGAGTCGGCCATGGCTCGAGTCGACAAGACACGGAAGCTGCTGGCGGGGGGGTAGTTGGGAGCTGAAAGATGAGAGAGAATGCGAGGAGAGAATGAGGGCATTCGGTGGGTATGATAATTGGGCGGGGCGGGCGCTTGACATGATATTTTATCCCCGTTGTTGCCAAGACCGGCATCAGATATGACTGGTTTGAGCGCGGGGAGGGGGGGGCATCACGGTGGAGCAGTGTCCTCGTCGGCCATTGACTCCGGCGGGGACGGCGAATCGTAATTAATAGGGCTAGGTGCGTGGGTAGCAGCACTCAGGCTGGGGTCGTGGCTACTGATGCGCGATATCATCTATAATTAACAGACAAGTCGGGATATCTTGCCGAGTTCAAAGAGCCAACTCATTCATGCTAAGAGCAGTCTATTTGCCTTGTATCGGCTCCAATCCGGCCATGTCCCAAGTCCCCCTCCCCTATGTTTCCTTGTCTCCAACTTTCCTTACTTCTGCCCCAGTCCGGGGGCAACCGGGCTACCGAAAAGCGCGGCGCAACTGCTCTTCTTCGGACTTTTAGGGGGCAAGGTAACAGCTCCTCGTGCGGGTTCGCAATTTAACACGGCGCCAGATGGCTTTGACATGGACGGTTTTGCCGATTGTCTGGGTTGCCATGGCGGAGATTGGCCGGAAACCGAATTGAGCGAACTTTGGGGTGAGAGAGGCCGGGGGGGGCTGCATGGAGGCCTCTTGGCACGGACTTGTTGTTTGGGTTGAGTGCCGTTGACAGGATTGGCGGCTGTACCACTGGAAGCACCGCGGCGCCGCAGAGGATCCCCTGCCCCTGGTGGGGCAGCCCGGGGAGCGTCCGTACTAAGAGAGGCGGCTGGGTCTCGTTCGGGGTAGAGAGTCCTCGAGGAAGGCCTGGGCGAGGATCTGCGTATCAGCATTTTATCTGAGAGTCGGGTTCTGAGTGGAGCCGATACTGGAGATGGAGCAGATCGCGTGGGTTAGATGGCGGGCGGAGGAGGGCCCTTTATATTGCTTCCTTGGCCACCAGCCCTTCTCGTGGCTCGCTCTTTATCGTCGCCTGATTTCTCATTGCTAGACCGAGAGGGGAGGGGCCGAGCACACCCCTCTGCCACTCACATGGCCAGGCCGATCAACCCGACACATGCAAGAGCCGCCGCGAGCTGGGGTAGCATTGCCCTTCTCGGAAAAGCCGGGGCCAGGTCGCCCTTTCCGAGCCGTGCAATTTTCCCGCCGAAGGTGGAGGGGGCGGGGGGGCTATGCTGGCGGATTCCGCCCCTTTTCCCCTCTCCCCCTCGGCCCCCCCTCCGCAGCCTCAGCAGAGGTTCAAAAGTCGGCGGAGCTGAGCGACGTGGTGGCCAGCGCCGTCTCTGTTATCTCTGCGACGGGGAGGGGGGGGCCGCGCCTCCATCGGGCACCGGCCGAGGCCGCCTGGGCCGCAGATTGGTCGGTTAGAGGGGAACGTAATGGCGGCTTCCCACTTCCCGCCCGCCAGCGAGTGCCAGCGGCCCATCTGGCTGGACTACCTCCCACCTCGGCTAAGACTGGCATCGTGGATCGATAGTGGCTCACAATATTCCATCCCCCCAATAGACGTGGGCGACCCCGTGCCTTGAGTGTGTGATTTATAACAGCCAGTCGGCCTACTTCGCCCCCCCTCCCCTCGGGGCCCCTGGTCACCGCGCCTTCTCTCGCCGGCCACGCCGCCAGCATCACCCAACGCCCAACAAGGTCGGCGAAACCGGCCGACGAAGGAGACTCCAGGCCACGACCCACCTGGTCGGCGACCAGACATGGCGAGGGCTCGATCTCTCACTCACATTGGAAAGCTATACCCCCACCATCGGAGCCTCTGCCGAGTCGACCACGACATGTGCGGGTAACACTGTCCTTCGCCACGAGGATAGACCCGTCTGATTACGATACAGGAACACTTGTGTCAGAAGACTAACTCCTCTCGCCACGAGAACCGATCCGGCGAATGGCAATGTGCATTGGAAATCCATACCTCTCTCACAAGGAGGGCCTACCCGGGCGGTCACAATATGTATTGGAAAACGGTCTCACGTCACGAGCGCCGGCCCGATCTCGATCTGATTCACGGCCGCCCGACCTCTATCCGGAGCACGACCACCGAAAGAATGCCCATCTCTATCTATCAAGGTCTGACGAGCCCTTGGTCCACCACGAGCGCGGCTCGGCCTCTATCTGTAGTACGAAACTCCCTCCGTTGCCGGCGCCATAGTGCCCTCGCCGAGTCAGAAGCGACCCATCGACGCCCACCATCCGTTCCCCGACCCGCCCCTCTCCACGGGTTCCGGGCTTACATATGGCACATTTGAGTCCCGAGGCACCATGCGAACCGACCGCCGTCTCGGTCCGCCCCACCACAGCTGACCCCTCCATTGCTCCCCCGCTCCCCCGCACCCCCGCACCCCCCACTCCCCCACCACGCCACCCTCGCTCTTCCTAAATCTAGCGTACGAAATGTCCCGAGGAAGCGGGACCAGCCCCCATCTTCTCCCTGCCAAGAGTAGCAGGCCCACTCACAGAAACATCCACTCCACCGCACCCTGCCGCTCGAGATGGCGCACCCACCGAAGCGCGCTGCCGCCCGCTCCCTCCCGCTCCTCGGCCGCCCACACCCGCTCCAGCACATGCAGGACCGCCCGGGCGTTTGCGTATCCCCACCGCGCCGCCAGCTCCCTGCAGCTGGCCCGCACCGTCTCCCGGTGGGCTGTCTCCACGCACTCGGACCCGGCCACCAGCAGCGGCCAGAGCAGAAACCGGGCGGCGGCACCAGCCCGGTCCAGCCTCCCGGCCATGTACAGGACCTTGGAGACGAGGACCTGCAGGCTCGGATGCAGCGACGGGACGGCGGGCATGGCGAGCCGCTGCACGTACAGCAGGGCGGCGGTGCGGAAGGCCTCGGACAGGCACGACAGGTCCTGGGCCTGGCGGGGCGTCACGGGCTGGCCGCGGCAGCCTAGGGCGGTCTGTAGACCGGCAAAGTCGAATTCCCACGTGTTCAGGGCCGTGCGTATCTCCTTCCACTCGCACCAAAATGGCGACGAAAAGTCCTGCTCCTGCTGCTGGTGCTGGTGCTGGTGCTGGTGCTGCTGGTGCTGCCTCTGATGCACGTCGAGTCCTTGAGCGAGCATGTTCAGGCGGCCGAGCCTCCCAATGGCCCGGAAAAGCTCCCGGTCGCATCCCACCACGTTCTCGGCGCCTGGTGGCAGGGGTGGCCACGCGTCGTTGGCTTCAACTCCGCCGACGCCATCCGGAGCCGCCTCTCGGTTGTTGACCGCCGCCGCAAGCGCGTCGAGCCAGCCAAACACGGGCTCCATCCACGCCGCCGCATCCCCCCCCATGCCGGACTGCTGCTGCTGCTGTTGCTGCGCCCTCCGCCGGCTCGCCAGGATGGCCTTGGCACCCGCGAGCTGGGACCGGAACTTGGCCATGCCGGACTCCATGATGCGATAGTGGCACAGCATCAGGATCGCGGCCAGGGTCGACTCGTGCGTCGACATTGCCGGGTCGTGCACGTGCCCGTTGAGCAGACCGGCCGCGACGTTCCGGTGCCGGTGCTCCTCCACCAGGGCCTGGCCCTCCGGCAGCGGTCTCTCGTCGGCGTCGTCTTGGCCGCGACCGCCATACTCCTCCTCGTCGCCGCGGCGCCGGGCCTGTTTCCCGCCCAGCCGCCTCCTCATCCGCATGTTGCCGGCCGCAACGGCGCAGACGGCATGCCGCAGGACTGGACTGCTTCCCGCCAGCTGCAGGACATGGCTTCTATACGGGTTCTGAGGCCCATCCACCAGGACTAGACCGGGGCAGACGACCCTGTCGTAGTAGTCGAGGAGGAGGGGGATGCGCGCCCTGAACGCCATGTCTGATTGCGATTCCGGCCGTGCCTCTCGCGGCGGCGGCTCCAGCCCGGCCGGGAGAGGATACGGCGGGGCGTCCTGGATGCTGCCAATTTGGCCCTGGCGGGCCCAGCCAGGCGCGACCTGATAGCTGCCAGCTCCGGAGCCATACGGCCCGGGCTCGCTGGTCGGCCCAAAGCCTAGAGGGGTAGAAATGAAGACCGTTAGCTGGGGTGGGGTCCAGCAGGCGGCCTGCGGGGTCTTCACGTACCACCCAGTCCTCGATCGAGTACAACAAATCTTCCGGCGGGCGCAGCTGCAGAGTCCTCCACGCGCGACGGCTGGCCGCCCATGCCCTGTGTCATCGCCGGGTTGTAAGCCATGCCGGCCGGATACGACGTCGGGCTGTCCCAGCGCTGAGGGGCGGGTGGGGCGGCGGGAGAGATGGGCGATGGAGTGCAGCTGCCGAAGACATACGAGCCCGGCTCGTCCCCGAAGGGGAAGGACAGATCGGTGGTGGGCGAGAAGCAGCCGAAAGAGGGCGCGGCCGCGAAGGCATCCGGCACGCCGAGGGGATGGAAGCCCGGATCCCAGTCGGTGGCCGCCTCCAGCCGGGAAGAGATCGATAAGTGATCATGACGACTCGGGAGCAGCGGGGTCGCTGGCGCCGAGACTGCGTGCTGCTGCTGCTGCTGCGAAAAAGGAAGGGGCTGAAAAGGAGACGTGGAAGACTCGGGCTCCCCGAGAGACGATTCGGGACTCCCGCGGGAGTGATCGTCATCCTGGTCGCTCGCGTTGCCGACACCGGCGGCGTTGCCCACAGGGCTCACGGTCCGCCCTTTGGCCGGGCGCTTGGCCTCGCCCGGCTGAACCGGGAGGGATAGGCCGCGCAGCTTGCCCCGGCTGGCCACGCCGTTGCCCCACGTGAGCTGGGTCTTGTACCCGCCGCACTCCTGGCCCAGATCGAGGCACTGGCTGCACTTGGGCCGGCGCCGATCGCACGCCCGCTCCGCCCGGAGGCACGAGAAGCAGTCGTCGGCGGCGCCCCCCCCCTTGGACCGCCTCTTGCGTTGCCTGGGCGAGGCCGAGCCCTTGGCCGGCTTTGTAGGAGCCGTAGCCATGTTCGGGAGGGCCGGGTGGCCAGCTGGGTGATGGTGTGAAGAGGGGGCAGTCACGCTTGGCTGAGGAGTGTAAGTTGCCACCGCGGGATCTACCGGAGATGGTCGAGGCAGCAGCAGCGGCAGATCGGGGGTCCAAGACGGGAGCTCCAGTGCTGCTATTGCTGGCCTGCATGCTAAATGAGTGAAAGAGCGATGGGTGGGCGATCCGGGGTGTGATGTCAACAGGCCATTATATAGATCTATATGTACATTCCATGCCATGGCTAGGCAGAAAGAAGGGACGTCACCGAGCGGGGGCCAGAGTCTGAGTGGTGCAGACACGACGGGCGGCGTCAGTGCAGTGATTCACACCGAGACTGATGCGGGAAGCGAGATGATGTGACGAAACGATATGTAAGCGGCCGGCGGAGGGCATCCAATAGTCGGCAAGTATATGAGAAATCGATGGCGCGCGCGGAGGCGGTCAGGGCGGCGACAGATGGTGCGGAAGCAGCAGGACCAACAGCAGGCCCAGCAGCAGCAGCAGCATACGGCCAGCATACGACCAGCAAGGGAAAAGCCGTAACTACGAGGCAAAAATAAATCCAACCCAAAAAAGGGCCGAGCCGAGCCACGAGAGAGAGGGCGAGGGCGAGGGCAAGGACGGAGGCGGCCCTGGGCCCGTGATGATGGGACTCGCCCCCGGGCCCCCCCCCATACCTGTCGTTTCCTTCGCCAGCACGACAGAGAAGGGCTACACAGGTGGTCAGCGCAGATATTGCGCGACGCTCCGGGGTGGCGGCCGTCGACGGCGAATTTGATGGCGGACATGGTGTCTGTCTGGAAAGGCTCGCGAGCTGGTTCTCCGCGCTGATTGGCGGGGGCGGGTTGGGTGGTGGGGAGGGGGTGGGGGCGGATGGGGCGTGGGCCTGCCTGTCCTGGGGTGGGGGGTGGGGAATGGTGATGATGAGGGCGTGCTCCGACATATTTACGTCTAGGCGGGGCGGGCGGGCACCCCTGCGGCCGGCCGCGATCTGGTCCTCTCTTTCCCGATGGAGCGTGGTGGGCAAGCAAATACAGGGAAGGATGCGTCCAGGAGATCAACCCCGGCCTGTTGGCTACTGCGGCTGACCTGGAATGAAAAAGTCGGTCTCCTGAGCGCACCCGCATGCGCGCGATATTGCACCAGACGCGAGCGAGCAGCCGAGTGAGCATGACACGAGGGGCCGGCGGGGGGGTGGGTGACGCGACAGGTCCACCAGACCCGAGCCAGCAGCAGCAGCTGGGACGGGAGGCGGCGGTGGGATGGCGGTGCGGAGAGGCAAATGAATCACCTCGGCCGGCGTATGACGGCGCACACCTTTGCCCCAGAAGGGGCGAGGGCGACGAGGAGAAACAGGGGCGGGTCCTCGTCGAGCTGGATCACCCGGGGACATGGGCGGCGCCTCCCTGGCGGCGGCGGCGGCGGCGGCGGACGGGCACGGCCGTTCCGTCCTTCCAGAAGCCGGCTATATCCTGGCTGGCGCCCGCTCACCTCCCGCGCGCGTCTCGCTGGATCGATTATCTCCGCGGCCGGCGCTCTCGAGTAGGAGGGGGTCTGGACGGCCTGCCACTTCCTCGGCTTCTTCGGACTTTTTTTCTGCATGGGCGGGGAGGGGCATAAGGGAGACGTCAGCGAGGTGAGAAAATTAGTCAAAAAAGATGCGGCGCCGAGGTGAGAAAGGGGCGCGGCCGTGGTTGAGGCGAAATACACCAACGGCAGCGCAGCGAGTCGGGGTCGGGGGGGGGCGTGCACGTGTCATGATAGCCTCGCCCTCGTCGTCAGGCAAAGAAGCGCCGAGGGCGCGACCGGCCGGCCGGACGGCCGCCCTCCTAGATCTAGTGGAACCTGGGACCGTGGCGTGGAAGACGAGAAAACCCACCCACCGCTTCTTTGCCTGCTTCTGCTCCTTCTCACGGTGCAACAAGACCGCCCCGGGATAGGGGGCACCGCCGCTGCTGGCGACACCGGGAACCTTCTAGAGCCGAGCGTGCTGAGGAACCCTCCCGCTACAACTGCCCTGCTCATCAGCCGCCAAACCTTAATTTTGCTGCCCGGAGGCGCCCTCCTCCGAAATGGCTCGCCGCGCCGCCGGGCATCGCCCCCATCCCGGAGAAAAGCCGGGTCGGGTCGACTTGCAAATGTCAAGCGTCCCACAGCAGCCGCGTCCGTGGTCGGCCATGGCAATATATCCAGCCGAGGAAGCCAGACCCCAAGAGCCAAGAGCCAAGAGGTTGGTCCCACCTGACGAGCTGCACGAGAGAGAGGAGCAGATGCGGCTGACGGGTACTCCGGCAGAGACACTCTCTGTCCATTGGTCCCGCAGTGCCATCGTTCTTCTACGCCCCAATTCTTCCCGCTCTTCTTCTTCTTCTTCTTCTTCTTCTTCTTCTTGTTCTTCTGCTGCAAGTCTCGGACCACGCCGATTGGCGGCGCTCGCCGTGCTCGAGGCGTTATCCTGGAGCCCCCTCGTAACGGTGTCCTATCATTTCCTATTACTTCTGCCGATGCTTTTCCGCGGGGCGGGTGGCGGCCGGGTCTCGGAAGGGAGGCAGAGCGGCGGGGCGGCGGAGCCGGACGTGCAATCAGATTGGTTGTTTTTTTTACCGGCAACAGATAGTCTGTGCGACTGGTGGGTGCGACCGAGGGACGGCTCAAATCACCTGGCCGGGCACGAGGCAAATTGCATTCCGGCCCCGTGATCTCTGCTAACTAGCGCTCGGTCTGTCATCTAGCGGGCGGCGTACCCTGGGCTGATGACCGTGCATTGCATCCATGCCTCGATCCTCGATCCGCATCTCCGGGTGCCAGCAGCAGCGCGCAAGGTTCCCTTCTCCAACACTTGGACCCAGGGTTTCCCTTTTGACGGCTCGGCCGAGGGAAGGCAATGAGATGAGTGCAGCGAGTGGGGTGAGGCGAGGGGGTGCGGGATTTTGCCTCTGCACTCACTGGCAGAAGTTCGGGACCCATCTCCCGCTCTGTCACGAGCACGTCGATCCATGCGCTGGAGTGCGCGCGGGCCAGCATCGGGCGTTCGTGTCGGCTCAGAATGGGAGCCGGTAGGATTCCAATCCGATATAGATAAAAACAACCGCCAATCACTTGGCGCTGGCCAGAAAGATCTCTTGAAAAAACAAGGCAGCGCGCGACCTGGTCTCACTGCAACGTCCCGGCAAGAGCAGGACAGACGAAAGCCATGATCTCGGTGTCGTCCACGAACCATCTGCCTAGTTGGTTCCACCCTCGGCCTGGCTGGTTCCTTTCGATGGCTCCTGGTACCTCTGCCGGGTAAGTGCCGGTTTGTTCGACTGACCGGCGGGCTGGCCTGCCTGCGCGGCCTGGCGCGCTCTCGCCGCTCACGGGCCGCCTCGCTTTGCACCCGCTCGGCGTGGCGCTGTTCCGGCCAGACGCGGGCGTCAGCCTGATGCTTAGATACCCTCCTGAGCCAGTTGGACCGGTCGGCTTTCCCCATCATGGCCAGACACTGGGCTAACCGGCGAATGGCACCCCAGGCAGTGTTGTAACTGGGGCCTGTCCTTACGAGGGCATATCATGCTCTTCCGGCCGGGATGCCCAACCGACGATATGGCCCAGTCTGGTCCCTCGGCGGATCTTGTTTGCTATCCCGATCGAACTAGGCTAGCCCGGGGTGTTGGTGGAAGTTGGCGACGGCCTGCTTCTATACCGACGAGCTTGGCAGGGTCGCAGGCCAGTACCGATGATGGGTAAACCCTCTGGTCCGCAGCCGCTACAGCGGAGGCGAAGCATCAGCGGCGCGACGCTGACCCCGGCAACGACTCTATTCATGTTCCATTTCTTTTGCCTGATAGATTATATTAGGACGCGCTCGCCAACCGTTCGTAAGCTTACCTAGAAGATACCTGGCCCAAAATCACCTTATGTTAAAACCACTTTCTGGCCATCGTAATGCTTGTTTACCAGTCGACCATTTCCCCTCACCCTATCATATACGCGGGTAGCAACGAGTGAGTTCGAGACGAGGTTACGGACCGGTTAGGTACTCTGCATTCACACACTGCGAACGCCAGTAGCGACGGCTACCATTGGAAGAGCAGCGGGTCACGCCCCGCGGCCAATCTCCGGACAAGTCGCGCCATCACTCCTCGTCCGCCATACCTTCCGATCCAGAATACACCACCGGGGGCTGTCTACGCTTACGGGCAGATGGGCCATCCTCAGCGCCACACGGAGCAGGAGCAGTGGAGCTGCGAAGACCGGTCAGGCGGGAGCCCTCTGCGACGGCCTCGGCGGGCAAGATGGACGACGACCAGCGGCGGAATGTGTTTTATTGATCCCTGCGTCATGCCACCGGGGCGGCCGCTAAATAGTTAAGTCAGGGGTAGGTCCGCGTAGTAATAGTACCGATTTTAGATATTATTAGCTACCTACCCTTGATAGTATTATCTATAATAAGACGATACTAGCTATTAAATACTCGATAGTGATAAGGAGGTAGAGATAATATAACGATTAGTCAACCTTAACCCTTGCCTTATCAAGTTAGGCTTGAAGACTATGATCACGCGTCTTATCAATTAAGACTGCTCCTACGTAGGTCCTCCTCTAACTTCTATAGGACTGACTTTATAGCATGCGTTATTAATCTTGCCATGTACAAGATCCTCGGGGCTGGCTGGCAAGCGGGACAATATGCGCGTCTTCGACGCGCAGATGCGCCATATGCTGCAACAGGCACTGGCGGTCAGGGGACTGATGCCCAGGCGCGCTGTGGCCGGGGGCGCGCGAACGCGCTGGCGATGGGCTCTTGGATGGTGTTGCGAGGCGAAGGGCCGGGGGAAAGCTCAGGGGTCGGCCAGACCGCGTGCAATGGGCTAGCCCAAGGTGGTCCTGTGCGAACAGCAGCATGAAGTTATTAGGGCTCAGCTGCCTTCCGTGCGCACCCGACTGCTGCTTGGCCGCGATAATGTCGATAAATGGAGCAACGCTGCGGTTTGGAACGCCGCTCTGGACCGGATCCAGATCATTGTATCCACGCCCCAGATCCTCTCGAACGCTATAAAGCACGGATTCGCCCGGCTTTCGCGCATCTCGCTGCTTATATTTGACGAGGCCCACCACTGTGCCCGTGGGGATACCTACAACCGCATCATGAAGGATTTCTATCATGCGGATAAGAAAGCCGGCGCTACTACGGCCGCTCCTATCCCAGATCCCGACGCGTGATTTGTCGACTTGCGTGGAAGGTGGGAAGTTCGGATGAGGCCATCTTGGCGGCTGCCATACGATTTACTAAGGAATTGCAAAACGATCACTCGGCTAGCTCCGATTGACGTATTAGGCTCTATAGGTCAAATTTCTGATGATTGGTCGAGGGCGACCATTGGGAGAAGAGCCACCTATCATGGGGCCTGGGGCCCCTGACAGGTATTCTAGAGCGACGCACTAGCCAGAGGGGAGTGGGGCCCCCTCCTCGTCATCGTCTTCCTCGTTGTCGTCATCGTCTTCCTCGTTGTCGTCATCGTCTTCCTCGTTGTCGTCCTCGTCGTCCTCGTTCTCCTCCTCGTCGCCTTCTTCATCCGAGCCTGCCACATGCCGCCAATCTTATGTTACCGCGATGCCCGTGCCCAGCCCTAAACGGCGGGATTCCCATGCCCAGCCCTGAACGCCGGACAAGAGGCATCGGTCCCAGCGAGGATAAGCTTCCTCACGGCACAGGAAGGTGAGCCGAGGTATCTGTTGTTCACGAGGGACGGCATGGAGAGAGAGGAGGGCATGCAGGCTAATACTGGCGTGGCTCCTCCTCACTCTGGAGGAGAGGATTGCATGATGACATGTTTTGTCGCCAACGCTCTGCTTCTCCTGTATAACATGCCCGTAATACGGTCCGTCACTGGCATATTCCGCTGGCCTTACATTGCCGAGATGACCATGGCTAGCCCTGAATGCGAGGCGAGATATACTAGTCCAGTTAAGGACAGGATCCTCGCGGGACAGCAAGTTGGGCCGAGGTTTTCACGAGAGACGGCATTGAGAGGGTGGACGTATGATATCACCTCCCATCTTCCTTTCCTTCCACGGGTGCTTCAGTGCTCCCCCTACCCCCCTCCCGCCCTCCCCATCTTGGAGCACCCCTCTCCCGCTGAGCTACGCCACCAGCCATCTCCCGATCCCATGATCAGGTCCGATTGATATTCTCCCACCCCGTCCACATCGTTTATTTCCCTCTTTGCCGCCTCGCTGCGTCCCCGCCAGACTGCCCCCGCAACCCCTGCGCGTCCTCGGTTCCTGCTAACGTCTCCTGACCGGCACAGCGCCTTTGCGCGCAGTCGTGGGACTGGCTAAGTCGGTCCGTACTCTGGCTGGGGCGTTGCGTGACACCTCAACACCTCGTTAATCTTCTTGGACCCCCCCCCCAATGGGGTCGCAGCTGCCTCGAGCCTGCCTATCGTACCTGGGCACCTGCTGTCCTGCGCCTTGCCCCTCGTGCGGGCGATACTCCTCCATTACGGAAGCGGTGCCCTAACTAGATAATACGTCGGAGAATACCGACGAGGACAAGGGGGAGGACGGGGATGATTGGAATAGCGAGTGGTAATGAGTCACGAGGCAGTTACTTCTTTGTCACGGGGGATGCCTCGGTCGTCGTGTTAGGATGTAGGATGCAAGTAGGAGGCAGGGAACTGGGTGTGTTGACGCTGATGATGACGAACGGAGACGCGGCCTGGCCGACGCTGTTCTCGAGCGGGTCTCGTACGGGAAGAGGCTGGTTCTACATGGGAAGAGCTGGCTTGTTGTAGGCAGTCTTACCAGTCTCAATTACAGACGATAGTCGGGCCTGACCTCTGTCCTAGCTGGATACGATAGTCGATCATCCCCTCACCTCAGCTGTTTGCGATAATCGGCCCAATGCCACTGGTTCGGCTGCATGGGACAACATTCAACTCCGTCCCCCCAGTCGAACCCATCTCCTAACCTTAAACTGCATGCAAAGTTCGACCGGCCCTTGCCATTCCTTCACATCGACTACATACAATACTCAGACATGCCGACCTGCTACTATCCTCACTGGCCTTGACTGCGTACCACACTCAACCCAATTTCACAGCCTCCTCCAGTGGTACTGCAAAAAAAGCATAGTCAACGCTGTCTGTCGATCCGACAGCCTCAACCGCATGAGGAGAGAAGAGCAGAATGAATTTGATAATTCCTTGGGCTCATTAGGCCTATACTCAGCCATGAGAAGATGGAGAAAAAAACAGAAACGAAAAACAGGTATAAAAAAAAGTCCAACAAACCTCTCAATGAGTCCCACTGGGTTCGAACCGAAAACCTTCTGCTCATACCAGAAGAGAGGGTAGCGTTTTCTGCAGCTAACCACTGAGTCAACAGAGCTCATATTGTGGCGCTTGATAGAGGGGATTGGTCCCGAGCCCTATCGGGCAGGTCACCCACCCTGTGTGTGGCTGGGTGCCAGCCTCAGTTGGCTGGCTGTTGTTCGTTGACTGCAGCATATTAATTACCAGTTCCGGACTGCATCTGTCCCCTCGGGACAGGCATTACGGCCACTCACTGGGAGAGACTGCCCTCTTTTTTTCACTATTGATTATGGGATGGATATCAATCGCAAGTCCTAGATCGAGAATGTGATTGATTCACTGGGAGATATTGCCAGGTCACATGACTGGATAGATCCACCTGGTCATGTCCTCTTTACTTTGCACTCTGGGATACTGGAATTGGCAGTAGGAATGCCGGAATGTTGAATGAGACACATTTCAAGTACCTGTCGGTACACCTTCCCATCGGCCTCGGGAGGTCACGAGCCTCTGCTGAGCCCCCACTCTGCTGGCTATGTACTGGGATACGTTTGCAAGTCCCATCCGATGCCCCCCTCTCTTTCTATTGACCTCGGGATAAATACATCCCTATATCCTCGACACCGCTAAAATGGTTCGAGATTGTCCATGGCCGCCCATACCGGAAGAAAAAGTCTGCAACATGATCAACAGATAACCATGGTTCACTATTAACGCAGGCGAGCCATCAGATCAAGCTGGGCCCGAAGAAAAGGCCAACGGCATTCACAGCCGCCGCCGCCACCGCCGCCACCACCACCACCACCAGCCCATCACTCTGCCACCCCATCCATCACCCATCATTGCCCCATCGCCCACCCAGACGATCACCAATCGGATCATCACTCCTCCAGCAGCCCCCCCGCCACCAGCTTCAGCAGCTCGTCCGTCTTCTTGCCCGCATTGCGCGGGTCCTTGGCCGCAGCCGGCCACACCTCGCCGTGGCGCGGCTCGTTGAGGACGCACTTGGTGACGACCTCGTCCCGCTTCTCGGCGGTGCCGTGCTGGGTCAGGAAGCGGTAGTACCACGCCCACGTATCGCCGCGGTCCGGGTCCAGGACCAGGGCGCGCTCGAACCAGGACTGGGCCTTCTCCAGCCGGCGCTCGGCCCAGAAGATGCGGGCCACGGCCACGAACAGGACCGGGTCGGCGTCGACCGCCTTGATGGCGTCTATGCTCCGGGGCTTCCTCTGGGTGCGCGGCTCCAGGTGCCAGACCCGCTCCGCCCAGAGCAGGCCGCTCTTGGGGCACTCCTGCTGGGCGCGGGCCATCAGGGCCTTGGCCTGGGCCGTGTGGCCGGCCCGGCGCTCGAGCCGGACCGACTCGCACCAGAGCTCGGGGCAGCGCGGGACGGCCAGACGGGCCCGGTCCAGCACGCTGCGGGCGCGGACCGGGAGACCGGCCCGCTCCTCGAGCCGAGAGTACAGCAGCCAGAGGGGGATGGACCGGGGCGCGACCTTGACCCCGGCCGCGTACGCCTCGCGGGCCTCGGCGGTCTGGCCGAGGTCCTCGTGGACCTGGCCGCGCAGCATCCACAGCTTGGGTGCGGCCGGGAACAGGCGCAGCGCCTGGATGGCCAGGTTCAGTGGCGTCGTGGCGGCGGCCGCGCCGGCGCCGCCGCCTGCGCCGGCCCCCAGCGCTCGCTCAAACGCGATGCTCTTCATCCATACCCGGTCCGTCGGGGCCTGGTCCCTCGCTATCGCCAGCAGCTTCCGGGCCTCGTCCGCGGCCCCGTTCTCGGCCTCGAGCTTCACGGCGGCCAGCCAGATGTCCTCGTTGTTGGGGTTCTGCCGGAACGCCCGGGCCAGGATGCGGCGCGCCCCGGCGACGTCGCCGCTGCCCTGCCACCGCTCCTTGGCCAGCATCATCCACAGGTCCTCGCTCTTGGGGCACGCCTCGACGGCGCGCTCCAGCACCTTCTCGAGCGACTCGCGTGTGCCGTGGTTCCGCTCCAGGTCGGCGGCGGCGGCCCAGAGAGTCCGGCTGTTGACGAACACGCCGAGGGCGTGGCCGTAGATGGCGCGGGCGGTCTCGTACCGGCCCCGGCCGATGCTCCCGCGCGCGTCCTCCATCCAGGTCTCCTTGCGGTCGCCGTCGCCGTCGCCCTCCTCGTCGAGCCCGTACCCGATCGTCTCGCGGACGATGTGGCCGGCCGTGATGACGGCGCCCTCGGCCTCGCACCGCTCCGCCTCGGCGATCCAGTCCTCGCGCTTGGGCATGGCCGACTCGCGCACGAGGGCGCGCACGGCGTTGCGCATGATGTTGACCCTGCCGCCCCCGGCGGCCGGGCCGGCCTCGCCCAGTTGCTCCTGCAGGCGGGCGGCCGCGACCCAGACCTCGTGCGAGGCCGGGACGGCTTTGCGGGCCCGGTTCAGCACCGCCTGCGCGTTCTTGGGCGTCTCGAGCCGGGCCAGGGCCAGCCACAGGTCGACCGACAGGGGGACCAGCTCGGTCGCCTTGGCCAGCAGCAGGCGGGCGTCGGCCGGGTCCTCCTCCAGGTTGACGGCCTCCTTCCAGAGCGCCTCGGACTCGGGGATGTGGTCCAGGGCCTGGCGGATGACCCGCTTGCGGTCGCGGGCGACGGCCTCGAGCTGCATGGCCGCGACCCAGAGCCGGACCGAGGCCGGGTTCGCCTCGATGGCGCGGCGGGCCACCACCTTGGCGTTGTGGACCACGTCCTTCTCGTGCAGGCTGATGGCCTCGAGCCAGACGTCCTCGCTGCGGGGGCAGCGGGCGCACGCCTCCTCGATGATGCGGCGGGCCGCCGCCGCCTTGCCGAACTCGGACTCGAGCCGGGCCGCCGCCATCCAGCCGGCCGCGTTGGTGGGGTTGGTCTTGGTGACGGACCGCAGCAGCTCGCGCATGCGGTTCACGTCGTTGACCTGGTCGCGCAGGTCGGTGCCGGTGCGCTCGCGCCGGAGGCTGGTCAGGTACGAGTTGGGGTCGATGCTGGTGGCGCTGCCGACGACGGTCTGGGTGCCGGACGAGGCCTGCTCGAGCCGCGACTGCAGCACCTTGTCGCGGGCCTCGCCGATCTTGGCGAAGTTGGTGGTGGCGGCGGTGGCGGTCCCGTCGGGGGCGCCGCCATCGTCGACCACGGCGGTGCCCAACTCGGTCGAGTCCCGGGCGGCGGCCAGGACGCTGTCGGGGACGGCGTAGAACCGCTGCTGCATCCTGGCCTGGCGGGCGCGCCGGTTCTTGCCGGTCAGGTCGCCGACCTCGGGCAGGCCGACCCATTCGTCGTCGGTGACGGTGCCGAGGGCGCGCTTCAGGTCGGCGAACTGGGACGAGATCTTGGGGTTGTTGCGGTCGTACTCGTCCTGCTCGGCCTTCTCGCGCGCCTCGCGCTGGCGGCGGCGCCGGTCCATCCGCTCGTCCACCCAGGCCCAGACCCGGTCTGACTCCTCATCGTCCTTGTCGTACTCGGACCCGGCGAAGAGGCCGATCTCGTTGTCGGGGTCTTGGTATCGCTCGTCGTCGGCTTCGTCGGCGCCGGCGCGACCGGCGGCGGGCTTGGCCCCGTCGGAGGCGCCGCCGCCGCCGTGGGCGCGCTTGGCGAGGGCCTCCTTGATCTGCTCGTCGCTGGGGCCGGTGCGGATGTGGCCGAGGTCGGACCGGGTGGTGAAGCCGAGGGCGCCTCTGCCGACGCCGGCCACATAGTTTGGCGGCGCTGGCTGGGATAAGAAGTCTTTGCGGGCGAGGGACATGGGAGCCGGGCAGACGGGCCGGGGGGTGGAGGTACGAACCAGCTGGGGGCGGATCTTTTTGATGGGATGGGCGGGCGGCGGGCGTGAGCGTGGTTGCAGTCGGGCGTCAGTGTCGTCAAGGCGCGCGCAGCAAGTGAGCTCGAACTGGGGGCCGGCTTCACGATGAACAGGCCAATGGGGAATAAGGCAATGGCGGCGGCGGGCTTAGTAAGCACCGGCCGGTCCGGCGATTCTTGGCAAACTATCAAGCATGCTTGGCCTCGGCGTGCCGCCAAAAAGCGGCGGTTGGCCGTATCCATTGTAAAATGCCATGGGCATTCTGTCTGGCCTCGGCCGGGCGATGACTATCGTTGGATCGTGACGACGTCGCGAGGATGGCGTGGCTGGCCTCGGTAACTGAATGAGGCGGATCTGGCAGCGGGACGGTTCGCTCCACCGCTCGGCTCAGCTCAGCTGAGAGAGGTGGTGATTCAACTGGCCAGGTGCCAGCCTTGTTTCTCGACCTTATCCAGCTTTGGAGAGAGTGTGGTGGAGAGAGTGGTGGAGAGCGTGGTGGTGGTGGAGTGCTCGCGGGGGGAGCGGAAAATATCGCCAGCCCCTACCCCCTGCCCCGGACCTGAAGCTCCTCCTTCTTTTGCTTAGGGTACCATGACGTCATCGAATCTCGTTCCGTCCGAAAATGCGGCCAGATGCGTCATAAGTGCCTGCAGGCCCAGGATGCGGATAGAGAGAGCGGAAAGCGGGACACGTGAGCAAGAGCAGGAGGGGCTGGGCTGGGGCTGGTAGTGTCAGTGTAACCGCACAGGAAGTGGCCAGTAGCTGCCTTGACTAACTTGGCCCCTCGACCGCTCGACCTTGCGGAAAGGACGTTGGATTGGTTTTAGTCCTCTCTTTCTCCCCGTGTCACATCCATTGTGTGCCATTGACGACTTGGCAACGACCACGACAACTGCCACGACGAGGACCACCACCACCACCATCACCACCATCACCACCACCATTGCCGCCATCGCCGCCACAACAATTTGTCAGTAATTTCCGAAAACAAGCAAGACAATCATCAAAAATGTCGCGTGTCAAGGCTCCGGTGTGGATTGCTGGCGCCGTGGCTGCTGGCCTCGGCTACTACTTCTACTCGGCGGGCGGAGATAGCAAGACGGCGCAAAAGAAGTTTGAGGGTAAGCGCTGGCATTTCTTTCAGCTTGGTCTCTGGCTCTGGCTCTTTGCATCCCTCTCGTCCTCTTGCGCCCTCGCCCTCTCGCTCTCCTCTCTCTCTTTTCACCTCTTCCTCTCTCCCTCTCCCCCCCCTTCCCTACCCCCCGTTCTCTCCCCCCATTCTCTGCCCTCGATTCTCTCCCCCCCTCTCCATTTCTAGCACCCATCTGACCCTTCGCAGCCGACGCGCACCGCGCCTCGGCCAGCGTCAAGAATCACCTGCCGGGCCGCGGCACCGACATCCAGAAGGACCTGGCCGGAACCGGAGCCCGGATCGGATCCAAGATCGACGATGCGCTGGGACGGGCCAGCGACGAGGCGAACCGTGCCAAGAAGAGTGTCGAGTCCTACGGCGACGATGTGAAGAGAGAGGCGGCGAACGGGGCCCAGAAGGTCGAAGAGGGCGCGAAGCAGGCCAAGGGATGGTTCGGCGGCAGCAGCAGCAGCAAGTGAGGTCGGGGGAGAGGGCAGACAAGGGGTGTGGGAAGAGGCGTGCGTGGGCAGAGGAGGAGCGTGGGCAGGAGGGGCGTGGTGGCGGCGCCGACGGGCCGGGAATGGCAGTCCTCGAGTGGATCGATCTATCTACGTCGTCTCTCCCGGCAACCCAACGGCATAGCAGCGCGTCAATCATCAATCAGGCTAGCTGGCTCAGACAAGGCAGTTTATAGCGTTGTCGACTGATTCTTCCTCTCTTCTTTCCCGTCAGGCTGTGTAGGTGACTGGATGGACGAATAAATGGGCCATGACGGCAGCGGCGGCGGCGGGTCTGGCCGCTGACGTCATAGGGGCTCACCTCGCGGCGCTGAGGCGCTTGCGGCGCGCCGCGCCTTGCCTGCTGCTGCCTGCTGCTGCCTTGCTACCGTCGTCGCGGCCGGGCCGCCGCCGCGGCTGCTCTTGCCTTGGGATCGGGGGCCCTTTAGGGGGCAATGTCGATATTCTAATCCTATTTTTAACCTCGGCTCTGGGGACCTCAAACCTGCAGCACCCTTCCTCCCTCTTCTCTCCAGCTGCGGCGAGCTCCTCCCCGCTCGTTCCCCAGCCATGTCGCGCAGCTGACCGACTGGATCCATCTGGCTTGAGTGGCTAACCCCGACCAAAGGCGCCACTTTTTTGTCCATCTTTCTGGCTGTCTGGCTGTCTGGCTGTCTTTTTTTATGTCTGTCTGGGGGGGGCCAAGGGTTCTGATTCATTCGTTTCACGCTCAGACCGGCCGCAGCGACGGACAACTATAGGGTCGCTAATGCCAGCATCCGTCCTCGTGCCCGTGTCTTGACTCCTCTCGGGCCAGGCCTGCGACCTCGGCATGGCCAGATTCAAGCTCAGATTCAAGCCGCGATCGCACCGGCGGGTGCCCGCCCTCAAGGACAGCGACTACGACCACGAGATCAGCATAGTGGATCGCGATGATGGCGCGTCGGTCGGCGACCAGGCGCGGCAGCGGCAGCAGCAGCACCATTCCCGGGTGGACTCGGCGGACTCGGCCGCCACAGCGGCGGACGTGGCGAGGGAGGACACTCGGACGCGTCTGCTAGCGACACCAGAAGAAGGAGAAGGAGAAGGAGGAGAAGAAGGAGAAGGAGAAGGAGGAGAAGAAGGACAAGGAGAAGGAGGAGAAGAACAAGAGGACCGGGCCGCGGCCTCGAGATGGCGGCGCGTCAACGAGGATGAGCAGGATGAGGAGCAGGAGGCGGAGCAGCCTCGTGACGCCACCGAGGATCAGCAAGGTAGGCTGTGTAGACAGACGGTTATCCGCTCGCTTGGGCAGTCTCTAACGCGGAGTGAAGCAGCGGCGGCCCCGGCGGAAGCAGCAGCAGCAGCAGCAGCAGCAGCAGACCCCTTACCGCGGCTAGACGAGAGGCCCCGGCGGCGGCCGACAGCCCCCCCTCCGGCCCCGGGGCGCAAGTCGCAGCTGGCCGAGCGCGAGACCGCGGTCGACATATTATACGAGAACGAGCGAGGCGGCTTCCTCTGCGGGATCCCCCTGTTCGCCTCCAAGGCACTGGGCGGGCTCGACCCGGCCCCCTGGACCAACGTGTACCACAAGACATCCCCGGTCGACGTCCGGACGGGCCAACCGCCGGACCCGTCGTGGGAGTGGGCGTGGCCCGAGTGGAGGATCAACCGGCGCTCGGGCGGGACGGACGAGGACGGGTGGGAGTACTCGTTTGCGTTCTCGCGCCGGTTTTCCTGGCACCGGCCCCGGTGGTGGTTCAGCTCGTTTGTGAGGCGGCGGGCCTGGGTCCGCAAGCGGGTCAGGCGGCGGGCCGAGGACGTGGCGGCGGATCCGCACATGCTGCGGACCGACTACTTCACCGTCCACCCGGCCTCGCACGAGCAGCCGCAGCCGCAGCAGCCAGAGGCGATCGGCTCGAGTGCGGACGGCGGCGGCGGCGGCGGCGGCGGCAGGGGCGTTGCCGATATCACCGACATGGACACGCTGCTGCGCGCGCTCAGGCTCTGCAGGATCGACCGGGAGAAGCTCGAGGCAGCGTCGGCGTATCTCGGCCAGGCCTCGGACCTGGCCCGGCTGCAGGACCACATGCACGAGATCATGGCGGTGTTTGTCTTTCAGGCCTCGCGCCGGCTCCTGCTCGGGCGCCTGATGCAGACGTATGACGAGGCTCTCGGGACGATGACGACGAGGACGGACGAGACCCGGGAGTGGAGGGACCAGATCGGGAGCCTGGAGGCTGCGATTAGGCACGCGGACGAGGAGGTCCAGAGGCTCGCCTACTGGAGCGACACGAAGCAGATGATGATGCAGTCTGGCGGTCAGTGGCCGCCGGAGCCGGAGGGGGCGGGGCAGCCGGAGCCGGAGCCGAAGCCGGAGGAGCCGGGGGGGTGGAAGGGCAAGGAAAAGGGGGAGGGGGATTCGCTCGGCCGGGGAACAGTCTGATCAGCCCGAGGCCGGAGACCGGGACCGATCATGGGGGCAGACGGCGCCGAAACCGACCGACTGACGGGTGGGGCGACATTGGTCCGTCTGGGGGTAGGTGGTTCGTCCATATAGGGACTGGATGGTTATGTAGCATTTGGAGCGGCACAGATGGTACAGGCCAGGACTGGCATTTATTTAGTTGCATCATTCTTTTCTGCCGCAGCTGTGGCTGGTCGCCTCGTCGGCGTGTCCCTGCCGGCCATGCTCGGCCGCCTCTTGGTTTTGGCACGCGGCCATGTTTGAGGGAACCCTCTTGTGGCCTGCCCTGGCCACTGCCTCGTCGGGCAGGCAGCAGTCCTCATGTCAGCAGGCCGGCCAGTCCTCTACTGTCTGTCTGTCTACTTGTCTGTCGGTCTGTCTGGTTTTCTGTCTGTCTGTCTACTTGTCTGTCGGTCTGTCTGCTTTTCTGTCTGTCTGTCTGCTTGGCTGTCTATCTGCTTGTCTGTCTGTCCATCTGTCTCTGTAAGTCGTCTATGGCTGTCTGCTGTCTGTCTGCTTATCTGTCTGTCTATCTGTCTCTGTAAGTCGTCTGTCTGTCTGGCTCCCAATCTGCCTATTAGCTGTCTGCCTATTAGCTGTCTGTCTGTCTGGCTCCCAATCTGCCTATTAGCTGTCTGTCTTTCTGTCTCTGTCTCTCTCTCTGTCGTTCCAATTGCCCTCCTGCCTCGGGCCGAGCTCTTTCTGGTGTGGTAGTGGCCAGCTGGTCTCGACAGGCTGTCTGTCGAGGCAGGGGGTGTGGACATGTGGCGCCCCTCTTGCCCCTCTTCTTCCCCCTCTCCCTGATTTCCAAAAAAAAACCAGACAGTCTGGCTGGGCTTGTTCTCGGACTTGACCTCGGTCACTAGGCTTGGGCTGCGGCTGGCTGGCTGGCACTGTTTCATGGCCACTTTGATTGCTGGCGCTCTTGGATTTTCTTTCTTGCGTCTTCTGGTAGGGGCTGGCCCTGCCCGATCGGGTCAGCTGGAGACACGGTGTCAGCCAGGGACAGGGCCAGCCAGGGCCAGCCAGGGACAGAGGAACCGCCAGCCAGGCCGACGGGCTTCGACTCGTGCAGTTGGAGGACACTGGTGCTGGCCAGAGTCAGTGTCTGGCCAGACGCAGTGTCTGGTCTGGGCCAAAGCAGCCATCAGATACCGATCTGGCTCTGCCAGCCTGCTTGTATGGTGCTTGCATGCCCCCTCCATCTGTCCCCGAGAGAGCAGGAAGAGGGGAGAGGGGGGAGATCAGATCACAGCAGGCAGTGTGAGCAGTGTGAGCTGGCAGTGTGAGCAGTGTGAGCTGAGCAGCATGAGCAGTGTGAGCAGCAGGCAGCGAGCAGTGTGGGCAGGGCAGGCCGGGCAGTGGGCGAGGTGGTTCCCTTTTGTCTGTTTCAGGCTTGCATCGGGGTGGCGAGTCTGTGTGTCCTGACGGCTCGGCACGAGGCCGTATTCCAGGTATTCCAGCAGCAAATCCCCCCCCCGCCGCCGCCGCCGCCGTTGTCGTCCTCTTCCTCATCATCGTCATTGCCATCGTCATCACCGCGAGCCGTGGGGGCAGCCATTCTTTTTTTTCTTTTCTTTTTTCCTCGTCTTTTTTCCTCTTCTTTTTTCCTCTTCTTTTTTCCTCTTCTTTTTTCCTCTTCGTTTTTCCTTTTATTTTTTCCTTTTCTTTGTCTTTTGTCTTTTGTCTTTTGTCTTGTCTTTTGGCTTTTGTCTTTCTTGTCCTTTTTTTTTTTCTCTTATCCTGCCTGCAGGTGGTGGTGGTACCCCGCTTCGGGCGGGCATTCACCACCCCCACGCTATTTTTTGCCTGCTGGCAGCCTGCTCTGCTTGGCTGGCAGGCGGGCTGGCAGCCAGGCAGGCTCCTGTTTGTGCAGCCAGTTTGAAAAAAAAAAATAAGTAAAATTTCTCTTCTTTTTTCTAGCCCATCTTTTTTTCATCTTCCATCGGCAGACCTGGCCTGGCCTGACCCTCTCCACTCCCCCCCTCCATCCCCGCCCCCGCGCAGCGCATCACATAACCACGTGCCCCGTTGTGTTATATCGCCTTCCCCCTCTCTATCTTGGCGCCATTCCTCCGCGACAGCCTGCTGCTGAGCTGGCGGCCAGATATCACCACCACCACCACCACTGCCGCCACCAGCACCACCAGCACCACCAGCACCACCGCCGCCACCACTAACTACCACTGCCCCCTCACCACTGCAACCTACTACTACCACCACTATCACCACCACCGCCGCCGCCGCCGCCGCACCGGCTGCCACCACTGCCTCGTCCACGTCCACGTGTTGCCGCTCTTGACCTGGCGCCGCCTCCTCCACCGTCGCCCTTATAGCCGCTGCGCTGCTGCGCTGCCGCGCGGCGCCCCGTTGCCGTTGCTGTTGCCGCACTGCTGCCACGCTGGTGCTGCCGAACCCATCACCATCTTACCCTACTCGTACCGGAGGAGGAGTCGGATTCGGGTTGAATTTTCCCCTTCTCGCACCGGCCGACTGCGTCCCACCCCGCCCCCCCCGCCGCCACCAACCACTCAACCGCGGCAGTGATCCTGGGCCGGCTGCGTGCGCACACGAATTGTGTCTGCTGGCACTCGATCAACTTGGCCCTTGCCGCTCGTGCCCTGTTCCCTCCTCTTCTCTTGCTCGCGTGCTCGCGTGCCCTTCCCCGCTCCTTGTCACCATCTCGGCCGCCTGCTCGCCTACTCGCCTGCCCGCTCGCACGTGTGTCCACGTCCCTCCCCCTGGGCTCCTCCCACAAATCGATTCGAGATGGGCCAAACCCTCTCAGAGCCGATCGTCACCAAGGTACGTCGAGCCCCTGCCTGAGCCCCTGTCTGAGTTGCGTTTCGGGCCCGAGTTGCGTTTCCGGCCTGCTTGCCGTATGCCGAGGCCCGGCTTTCTCTCGGCCCCTCTTGTCGCCCCTCTTATTGGCCGGCCCTCTCCCAACGAGTATCGAGGTGGTACTACATACTGGATTTGGAGATTTCACCGTCACATTGGCATGGCCGAAAGTGGCGGCGGGGAAGAATATGCTTCATGGGGTCTTGTCTTGCCTTGTTGTGGCCCCATATACGTGCCCCGCTTTTGCCCACAGCACATGGCGCTCTCCCTCTGCCTCTTGGCCACTTTGCCTCTTTGCCTCCTGCAACGACGAGCAATGTGACAAACTGCCTCGCCAACTTCCGGCCAGCTGCCCTATCACCCAGTGCACACCCTCCCCATACCAAGCTAACTGGCAGGCCTGGCATAGACATCGGAGCGTGGTGAGGATGATAGGCTCCTGTACGGCGTGTCCGCCATGCAGGGCTGGCGCATCAGCATGGAGGACGCCCACACGGCCATCCTCGACCTCGCCTCAATGGCGGCCGGCAACGCAAAGCAGACTCCGGCCGGCGAGCGCATGTCATTCTTTGGCGTCTATGACGGCCACGGTGGCCAGAGGGTGGCTCTCTTTGCTGGCGAGAACATACACCACATTGTGGCCAAGCAGGACAAGTTCAAGGCTGGCGACTACGAGGGCGCTCTGAAGGATGGGTTCTTGGCGACTGACAGTGCCATCCTGCGCCGTACGTCTCCTGCTGCCCCCATCCCCGTCCCTCCTGCCCATCTCCACTCATATCTCCATCTCCACTCATATCTCCACCCCCAACCCAACCCCATTCCCATCCCTCCTACCCATGCCCATGCCACCCATCCTCATTGCCACCCTCTTCCCCATGCCCATCCCTCCTGCCCAGCCAGGCAGGCTTCGGTCGGGGCCAGCGTGGAGCTGACCTGGACTTGATCTGACTGCAGTGCCAGGACATGAAGATGAGGTCTCGGGATGCACTGCCTGCGTCGGCCTGGTCACCCGTGACAGGATCTATATTGTTCGTCTCCTGGCCCCCCTCTTCGGGCCGGCTGTCCTGTCCTGTCCCTGTCCAGCTGACGGCCTTGTTCATCAGGCCAACGCCGGCGATTCCCGATCTGTGCTCGGCACCAGAGGCCGCGCCAAGCCTCTATCGCAGGACCACAAGCCCCAGCTTGAGAGTGAGACGGACCGACGGAACCTGGCGTCCCCCCTGGTCCCCTGCTCCCCTTGCAGCCATGTCCTGCCTGCTCCCCTCAGCCATGTCCTAGTTTATGCTGACATGATACCTCAGCCGAAAAGGCCCGGATCCAGGCCGCCGGCGGCTTCGTCGACTTTGGCCGCGTTAACGGCAACCTGGCGCTGTCCCGGGCCATTGGCGACTTTGAGTTCAAGAAGAATGCCACCATGTCGCCCGAGGCCCAGATCGTGACCGCTTACCCCGATGTCGAGGAGCACCAGCTGACCGACGACGACGAATTCATGGTCATTGCGTGCGACGGTGAGCCTGCCAGCCGGTGTCCAACCAGCTCGGCGAGACATGCGCAGGGGTGCGCCCATCAGCATACATGCTGACCCCACCAAGGCATCTGGGACTGCCAATCCTCCCAGGCCGTCGTCGAGTTTGTGCGGCGGGGAATCGTGGCGAAGCAGGACCTCGACAAGATCTGCGAGAACCTGATGGACAACTGCGTGGCCTCCAACTCCGAGACGGGCGGGGTCGGATGCGACAACATGACCATGATCATCGTCGGCTTCCTCCGCGGCCGGACGAAACAGGAGTGGTACGAGGAGATCTCGCGGAGAGTGGCGGACGGCGACGGGCCCTGCGCGCCGGTCGAGTACGGTATGTCACCTGGCCTCTTTGTCGGCACCCCCATCGGCCGAGGCCTCGCGTCCTGACGACCAGCAGCCGAATTCCGCGGTCCCGGCGTACACCACAACTTCGATGACGGAGACCACGACGACGATGACGAGCATCGGGAGTTCGGGCTGGGAAGTTCTCGCGGCAGGGTCATCCTCCTCGGTGATGGTTCCCACGTCGTCACAGAAATGGGCGACGCCGAGATGCTGGACCAGCCCGAAGAGGAAGAGAAGGACCTGGCCAGCCAGGTCGAGAGGGAGAACGGCCCGGCCTCGACTGCTGCTCCGGACCACTCAGCCGCCAAGGCCGAAAATGACTCAGCCCGCACAGAGAACTCAAATGACTCGATGGACTTGTCCGGTCTGCCAGCCGAAGCCGCCAAGCCCGCGCCGACGAAGACGACCGACCAGGAGTCAACCTGAGGACCTATATAAACGCCCCGCTGATCATTCTGGGGAGGGGGGGCGATCGGGGGGGAGAGAGCGCGCTGAGGGTGAAGAGGACGGCTGGGGAGGGGGGGGCGCAGAGGCCGGGGATGGCGGGGACGCGGTCGGGTGAGATGGACGAGGCATTGTTAGGGTATGGTGTGTGACCCTGCTCCTCTGGGGGATATAGTGACCACCGTCGGAGGTCGGTCTTATCCCTCGTGAATGGGACAGACGGGGGGGGTAGACAGGGGGGGGCTGGGGGCGTAGGGGGGTGG
Source organism: Bertia moriformis (assembly GCA_025802115.2). Lineage (NCBI taxonomy): Eukaryota > Fungi > Ascomycota > Sordariomycetes > Coronophorales > Bertiaceae > Bertia > Bertia moriformis. The sequence continues at coordinate 29,597 of JAOYNC020062246.1, forward strand.
CCGGCGCTCTCTCTGAATCTCTGCACTTGGGGAGAGGGGGAAGGGAGGGGGTTGGCCTGTCTTGAACAATATACCAACATTGCTGACTGCGCTCCGTCTGCCGGATGCACGTGTGTATGATTCCATTTTACGCCGGTTTACTCCAAACTCGCCATATCGGCCGGTCTGGAGCTATCAAGATACTTGGACCAGACTGGTCAGAAATAGCTGCCCATCGCAGCGAGATGACTTGTCAATATCCCAAGGGCCAGTACTCGAGACGCGGACGGGCTGGAAGGGGGATTGGCGGGCGACCTCGTTGCCCCTGAGCCGGATCCATGGTATCGGTTGAATTGCCGGTTGAGAGCCACGTCACGCCATGCCAAGCCGAGCCGAGCCGGACCGAGCCGGGCACTCACGCGGATGAAGATTAGACTGATACTGGTGAAGCTCCCAATGGAGATTGGACTGATACTCGTGAAGCTCCAGGAGCTGAGAGATGGATACGAAGATGAGGGGGTGGAACTCGAGTCGCGCGCATGGCATGCATATACATACCAGCATACTGTACCTGCCCACACAAATACAGCAGACAAGCATGGTCCGGCATTAGATCGGCCAACCATGCACCCCCCTGCCCCAGGCCAACACCACGGTCACCACGTACGCAAACTGGGCCGGCGGCCACAAAAGTCCAGGCCCGCGCGCGAGAAAGATGGCCAGCCAGTCTGGTTCGCTAGGAAAGCCGGGCCAGCCGGGATCGACGAAACACTCCACGACCCCCTGCATTCATCTCGTCATCATCTCGAGATCAGACCAGAAAAGCTCAGTCCAGCCCGGCCGAAACCGGACTTGGCGATCCGTTCCCGAGACCGGCAGCCAAGGCTGGCCAGAATCAAATCAGAATCAGATACAACACCAGGTACACCCTGCCGGCCCCTCTCAATCACGACCGGTCCCGCCGCCCGAATGCCCCCATATCGAGTGCGTGCGCCGAGCGATGCCAGTGAGCGCCTCGGGAAAAAGAAGTAGAACAGGTCGGGGAAGATGGATTGTCCGGGCCAATCATCATTGGCACCCAAACACCGCTGGTGCCGCTGCCGTACCGCTACCGTTGGCCGACCCCACTGACGAATGGACTGAGACGGACGGGGACGGGCCGGACCCATGCCGACGGACGAATCAAGAAGGCGGCTACTGGTTAGTGCCCCCCCCCTCCACCACCTGACGGCATCCCCCAGGTACCCTGTCGGCGAGACTCCCGCCTCGTATCGTCAGGGAGGCCGTCCTTGCGCGGCAGTGGTGGCAGACCACCAGCGGGCGGAGCCGGCCGGACTGGCAGACTAAAAGTGGCCGAGTTGGCCGTGCCAGATGCGGCGGCGGCGGAGCCAGACTCGCCATTGAGATTGCCGCCGCCGCCGCTGCCGCCGCCGGGCCTGGGCATCGAGTTGGCGCGGAGACCCAGGCCCGGGTGCGGCGCTCGAGCCCCTCCGCTCACCCCGGCGCCGCCATTTCTGGTGGGGGAGCGATTCGTGTGCAGATGCTGAGAATGATGGTGCGCCTGGACCTGAGGCGGCGGCGGCGGCGCCTGCTGAGGAGGCGGCGGCGGCGGCGCCTGGTGCTGTTGCTGCGGCTGCTGGGAGCCGCCGCTAAACGGCGAGACCACGCCGCCGCTGGCAATCGGGATCTCGCCCGACGTTGGCGTGGGGATGGCCGGGGTCTCGGACGCGGTCGACGGGTACGTCGACGGCGAGTCGGAGCTGTTGGTGCGCAGCAGGTCCTGCGTCGCCGGCGACGGCTGCGGCGCCAGGTGCGACTTGCGGTTATCCCTCTCCAGGAGTCCAACCGCCCACTCCCTAAGATCAACGGGCGTTCGTTTGGCCGCCTGGACGAATGGCTCGCGGTCCTGCGGAACGATAAAAAGTCAGAACAGAACAGTCAGAACAGAACAGTCGGGAGAGAAAAAGTCGGGCAAGAGAAAAGAGACAAGAGGCCAAGACGAGCACACGCGATGAGGCCAAGAGACGAGAGAACCTACGTAAAGCTCCTGCGGCGTCGGCCGATCAGCTGGAGCCTTGGACAGGCACTTCTGCACCATGTCCTCGAGGATGGGCGGGAACGCGTCGCTCTTGGGCAGCTTGGGCGCCGGCTCGTGCACGATCTGCTGCAGCAGGTCCAGGATGCCGGCCGGCTCGCAGTCGGCCTCGTCCGAGTTCTGCTGCTGCTCGCTCGACCCGAACGGGAACTTGCCGATGGCAAGCTCCATCACCGTCAGGCCGAAGCTCCACACATCCGACTTGACGGTGTAGCGGTCCCCCTGGATCCGCTCCGGCGCCATGTACGTCGAGGTCCCGACAAAGGTGTCGGCGATGGAGTTAACTAGCTCGCCAGAGACGCCAAAGTCACAGAGCTTGATGTGGCCGCGCGAGTTGACCAAGATGTTGGACGGCTTGATGTCGCGGTGCATGATGTGGTGCTTGGTGTACAGGTACGTGAGCCCGCCGAGCGTGGCCTCGGCAATCTTGCCTAGCACGTCGATCCGGATCGGCCCGAACACGCGCGAGACTCGGTCGAGGGAGCTGCATCGGAGGGGAGGAGCGGCGGGTCAGCGATCGGGGTCGGCTTGCTTGGCTGCCGGGGCCGCACACCTGCGGAGCCTGGCGGGAAAAGCTCCAGCCGGGAAAGCCTGGCGGCAAAAGCGGCCGGCGGGGAAAACGTACCCCACATCCATATACTCCATGCACATGATCACGTCGTTGTTGGGATTGAGGAAGGCGCCGTAGAAGGTGACGATGTACTCGCACCGGCACCCGTGCATGATCTGGAGCTCCCGCACGATGCGCTTGCGCATCTCCTTGTTGGCCTCGACGTGGATCACCTTGCGCGCCATCATGGTACCGGTGGTGGTGTGGCGGACTTTGCTGACGGTGCCGCCGTTGCCAGAGCCGAGCTCCTTGACGAACTGGAGGTCCTCCGGCCGGAGATCCAGGTTGTACTCGATCCCGATCTCGAGCTGCTGCGCGTCGTCGCGCCAGCTCGACCCGGGCGTGGGCGCCGGCTTGGGCGGCGCGACGAGGGCGAGGCCCTTGACATTTTTGCGCTTCATCGAGCGGGGGGCGAAATCGGCCATGATAGGCGAGAGGTCGCGCGGTGATGGTGGTGGTTCGGGGGGAAGGGGGGGCGTGTTGGGAAGGAGGGGCGCGGCAGAGTCAGCGATCGGGTAGCCGCAGCGGCAGTCAGCGTGTGCCTGTGAGGTCCCCCCCGAATAGTGTGGTTTGTTTCCACCGTCGGCAGTAAACCAAAAGCCGGTTTCTCGCCGTCGTTGGCACTGCAAATCGAATCGATCAGTGGATAGACTCGATCGGGTGGTAATTGGGGATGGGATTGGGTGCCGCCGCTGCCGCTGCCGCCGCACCGAGCCGGGCCGGTTTTTCGGTTTTTCTTTTTTTCCCTGCGGTGCTGCACTCGGACCAGGACAGGCGGGAACGGAACTCGGCTTCGGTGCGTTGCGGAGACGGAGATTAGGCGACGACCTGCCGAGCCAACCCCTATCAGGAAAGAAGGGGAGAGAGAGAGAGACAGACAGAGGCAGAGAGACAGAGTGAGAGAGAGAGAGAAAGAAAAAAAAGGATCCGGCACTCGTCGGGCCCTGGCTTTATTCTTTTTGATGGATGGCCCGAGGCGACTGCAACTGCCCCAGGGCGGCAGGTTGGCCCCTTCCAAATCTGTAATCTGTCACTTGTCACAGCCGCAACACGGACCTCCTCCTCTAGACGGGCCAGCAGCCGAGAGCGAGTCAACGATGGCAGGGTGCACAGCGTTGGGTCCAGAGACCGCGACTCGTCCTGGCAGGAATACTCTAGTATATGCAGTGTCGGCTCGAACGGGAATAGAAATCGGAACGGGGGCGGCGCTGGTGACGCAATAAGTGGGGAATGGAGGGAATGGCAGAGTCAATCCAGTGGTGGTGGCTACAAATATAGAAACCCCGCGAGTCAGCGAACCCCAAGAAGCCACAGTGGCCAGACCGAAGGAATCGCTCATGAGGAGGGAGCGGGCAGCGCGGCAGCGCGGCAGCAGACGGCAAGACCCTCCAGGCGCTTAAGCAAGAAGCAAGGCCCTCCCCACAGCGGCGGCGGCGGCGGCGGCGATGGCCTTGCGCGGCATTTGCATCATCACATGACTCAGGGGGCCGAGTCAGGGGGGCGCGGCGCCCGCGGCTGGGCCGAGGAGGACGAGGCTACCGGGGTTGCATCTTGCATCATGCATCGCTCGAGACAAAAAAATTGGTCAGACCAGAGCAAGGCGTCGCTGACAGCTATCCAAGCAACTGCCGCGCTCCCGGCCCAGAGTCCACCAATTGTAAGGGGAAGAGAGAAAATCAAGTGGAGAAGCAAATCAAGTGGGGAAGAAAAACAAGTGGGGAAGACAAACAAGTGGGGCCGGAGTGGGGGACACCACGCCCCCGCAGTATCAGTATCGGCCTAGCCGATAATCACCCGACCTGATCGCGCGAACCCACACCCACACGGACGACGCGATGCTGCTGCCGCCGTCGCCGCCACCGCCGCCACTCACTCGTGTCAACTCCGGCTAGAACTCCGGCTGGGAACAGCTGATTCGGCCGATTCAGTTTCTGCCCTCTACACTGCACCTCCCGGGTCCCACTCCCCACTTCCTACCTCCTGCTGCCTCCCTCCGACTTCTGGCCACCTACTTCTGGCCACCTACTTCTGGCCACCTACTTCTGGCCACCTACTTCTTCCCACCCCCGTCCCTGCAGAACTGCCTAATCCCGCCCCTCTCCCTTGACCAGTGATATTTTTATTTCCTCTGCGCCATCTGCTAATCCATCATGAGCGACCGCGTCCGGATGAAAGACTTCATCGACGCCGAGGCCGACCTCGACGACGAAGAAGAAGAGGACGGGCCGGCCGAGGAGGATGAAGAGTCCCATCCCGACAAGGCCCGAACTCGAACCCGCCGACGGCGCCGGAGGGGGGCCGAAGATGACGCCGACTCGAGCGAAGAGGAGGATGACGACGATGACGAGGAAGAGGCCCGCAAGGTCAGCTGCCGAGTTATCGAGACGGCGATATCGCGCGCCCGCGCCCGCCAACCAGTCCGTCCGAGTGAGGGCCGTGCTGACCTGGCCCACCCGGCCCGCTACCCAGGTCCGCGAAGGCTTCATCGTCGAGGACGAGGATGAAGACGAAGACGAGGATGCTGAGGCCGAGTCCGATGTCGAGCCGGTCGTCAAGAAGAAGCGCAAGCGCCGGGAGCGGGTGCCGTATGAGGAGCTCGACGACGACGACTTTGATCTCATCGGGGAGCAGACCGCCGGCACCGAGGTGAGTCCTCTATCTCTTCCCTCCCCAGAGCTCTCTCCCTCTCTCTCTCCCCCCACTGCTCTCCCTCTCTCTCTCCCCCCACTGCTCTCCATCCCCATCCCCATCCCCATCCTATCCCCATCCCACCCCTATCCCCATCCATCACCGTAGCCAGATCCCGATGGCATCAAATCCCGCTCCTGACATGCCCTCCCCAGCCCGAGATGAAGCGCCTGAAACAGCGCCATCCCGACGACGACCGGCGCGGCGGCGGCCGCGCCCTTGACGACATCTTCGCCGACGAGGATGACGACGCCGGCCCCGGCTCCGGGCCCGGCCCCGACGGCTACGGCCACACCAACTATCGCCACCAGCAGCCCGACGAGTTCGACGACTTCATCGAGGAGGACTACTCCGAGGATGCCGAGGACGAGCTGCAGCGCCACCAGGAGGACATTGAGGTCTCGCGCACCCGCCGCAAGGTCGTCGCCGCCGTCGCCGACCCCGCCGGCCAGCTCGACAAGGAGGCCCTCGAGGACATGGAGGCCATCTTCGCCAACGCCGAGGACTACGACTGGGCCCTGCAGATGGAGGCCGAGATGGAGATCCAGGACCAGGACGACCAGCCGATCGAGCTGAAGGACGTGTTCGAGCCGTCCCAGCTCAAGGACCGCATGCTCACGGACGAGGACCAGATCATCCGGACGAACGACGAGCCGGAGCGGTTCCAGCTCGACCGGAAGCCGCTGCGCGGCCTGCAGCTGACCCCGGAGCAGTTCCGGGACGAGGCCCGGTGGATCGGCTCGCTGATGCGCAGCAACATCCCGGCCGACCTGGTCACCCCGTACACCCGCGCGATCGGCAAGGTGCTCGAGTTCCTCACCGTCGACGACCTGGAGGTGCCGTTCATATTCCACCATCGCAAGGACTATCTGATCCACACGCGCCGGACCCGGCCACGGGACCGTGCCGACCGCGGCGACCGTGGCGACCGTGACCGCGAGCGTGATCGCGACCGCGACCGCGACCGTGACCGCGACCGCGACCGCGACGGAGCCGCCAACGCCGATCACGCCGACGCCGAAAAGCTGCTCACCCAGGACGACCTGTGGCGCGTCCTCGAGCTCGACATCAAGTACCGGTCCCTGATCGACAAGCGAAACGCCCTGCAGAGGGCCTACGACGGCCTCAAGCTGGGGCTGGGCATAACCGACGAGACCGTGGAGGAGATGATGCCCGACACCAACAACATGGAGGAGATCCAGGACCTCCAGGACTACCTCCACTTCCAATACGCCACCGAGCTGAGGGACCTGGCCGCTATGGCCGGCGGGCCCCAGGCGAAGCGGCCCGGCGCCAAGGCCTCGTCCGTGTTCGAGCGCATCCGCAACAGCCGCTGCTACCGGTTCGTGTCCGCGTACGGCATCTCGGCCGACCAGCTGGGCAGGAACGTCCTGCACAAGGGCCAGAAGGTCGTGCCGGACGACGACCCCCAGTACCCCGCCGACCTGGCCGAGTCCCTCGTCGACGACGACTTCGCCACCCCTGACGCCGTCATCACCGCCGCCCGCCAGATGTACGCCGAGGAGCTATTCATGAGCCCGCGCATGCGCAAGGCCGTCCGGCAGGCCTTTTACGAGCCCGGCCTGGCCCTCTGCAGCTGCAGGCGCACCGACAAGGGCCTGCGCAAGATCCACGAGACCCACCCGTTCTACGAGATCAAGTACCTGATGAACCAGACCTTCCAGGACCTCGGCGACCGCCCGAGCCTGTTCCTCAAGATGGTCCGGGCCGAGGAGGAGGGGCTGGTCCAGATCTCCATCACGCTGCACAACGAGGCCGAGTGGCGGCGCCACCTCTATCGCGAGTTTGAGTCCGACAACTTCAGCGAGAAGGCGGAGCAGTGGACCGACGAGCGGCGCCGCGTCCTCGACATGGCCATCACCAAGCTGGAGCGCGTCGTCGCCAAGGCCGCCAAGGAGAGCCTCCGGACCGCCTGCCAGGACGAGGTCCTCAAGGCCTGCCGGGAGGAGTACTTCCGCCGCCTCGACCAGGCCCCGTTCAAGCCCAGGGCCCTGGACACGGGCGAGGTCCCAAGGGTGCTGGCCATGTCCAATGGGAGCGGGGACCCCGGCCGCGACCCGGTCGCGTGGGTGTGGGTCGACGAGGAGGGCCGGGTCCTCAAGACCGGCACCTTTACGAACCTGGGCCGGGAGCCGGCCGAGCGGGACCGGTTCGCCGACCTGGTCACCAAGCTTCGGCCCGATGTGATCGGGGTCAGCGGCTGGTCCGCCGCCACCCACCGGCTGGTCCGGGACCTCGAGAACCTCGTCAGCGAGAAACGGCTCATGTGCCCCTCCGCCTCCGGCGACGACGGGCCCGCCCGGCGCAACCGCGACGACGACGCCATGGATATTGACGAGGATGAGGATGACAACGACCTCCGGGCCGGCTCGCTCCCGGTCGTCGTAGTCAACGACGAGGTGGCCCGCCTCTACAAGGACAGCCCCCGCGCCCGCCGCGACAGCCTCAGCAGCGCCGATCCCCTGATCCGGTACTGCGTCGCGCTCGCGCGGTACATGCAGAGCCCGCTCAAGGAGTACGCTGCTCTGGGCCCGGACATCACCTCCCTGCCGCTGCACCCGTGCCAGGGCCTGCTGCCGCAGGCCCGGCTCCTCAAGGTGCTCGAGCAGGCCATGATCGACATAGTCAACCTGTGCGGCGTCAACATCAACGAGGCGGTCCACGACCCCTACACCCAGAACCTGCTCCCGTACGTGGCCGGACTGGGCCCCCGCAAGGCCCCCCACGTGGTCAAGACGATCCTGTCCAACGGCGGTATCGTCTTCACCCGCGACGAGCTGGTCGGCGACCCCGACAGCGGCAAGCTGCCCGTGGTCGGGCCCCGGATCTGGAACAACCTGGCCAGCTTCCTGCACGTCGCGTTCGACGAGAGGAACCGGAGCTCGGACCCGCTCGACAGCACCCGGGTCCACCCGGAGGACTACGAGCTGGGCCGCAAGATGGCCGCCGACGCGCTGGAGCTCGACGAGGAGGACGTCAAGGCCGAGACCGACACCGGCGTCGCCGGCGCCGTCGTCCGGAAGCTCTTCCGCCTGAACGAGCAAGACAAGGTCAACGAGCTCGTGCTGGAGGAGTACGCCGAGCAGCTCGAGCGGCGGTTCCACCAGAAGAAGCGGGCCACGCTGGAGAACATCCGGGCCGAACTCCAGAGCCCATACGAGGAGATCAGGAACAAGTTCTGCCTCCTGACCGCGGCCGAGATCTTCACCCAGTTGACGGGCGAGACGTCAGCCTCGCTGTGCCGGGACATGGTCGTGCCCGCCAACGTGCGCCTAGTCAAGGACGACTTCGCCATCGTCCGGCTCGATTCCGGCATCGAGGGCCGGATTGAGTCGCACGAGATGCCGGAGCGGCTCCAGGCCGTCCGGTCGATCCGAGAGATCCTGCAGGTCGGCCAGACGATCCAGGCCAAGATCCTGGACGTGGTCCCGCGCGAGTTCGCCGTCCGGCTGACGATGCGGGAGGAGGCGATGCGGCGGCCCTACCGGCCCGAGAACAACCACGGGCCGTCCACGTGGGATTACGAGCTGGAGCGGCGTGACCGCGAGGACATGCAGGAGAAGGACCGGAGCACGGGCCGGGCCCAGCGGGTGATCAACCATCCGCTGTTCCGGCCGTACAACTCCACTCAGGCGGAGGAGTACCTCGGGTCCCAGCCGAACGGCGAGGTGGTGATCCGGACCTCTTCCAAGGGCAACGACCACCTGGCCCTGACCTGGAAGGTGGCCGACGGCATCTTCCAGCACGTCGATGTGCTGGAGCTGCAGAAGGACAACGAGTTCTCGCTCGGCCGAGCCCTGCGGGTCGGGAAGCAGACCTTTTCGGACCTGGACGAGGTCATTGTCGACTATGTCAAGGCCATGTCGCGCAAGGTCGAGGACCTGATGCGACACGAGAAGTTCGAACCCAAGTCGCGGGCGGAGCTAGGTGGGTTTTTTTTTTGTTCCCTGCTTCCTCCCTCTGCTCCCGCTATAATTGGCCCTGGACGCCGCTCACTGACACTAATTAAAAAAAACAGACATGTGGCTCACCACCTACGTAGCCGCGAACCAGAACCGATCCGCGTACGCGTTTTGTCTCGACCCGAAGCATCCCGGCTTCTTCTCGCTTGTGTTCAAGATCGACCAGAACCGTCCAGTCATGTCCTGGCCCGTCAAGGTGAGCCCACAGGCGTACGAGATGCTCAACACCAAGTACCCGGACACGCGGGCGCTGTGCAACGGATTCAAGCTGCGGTATCAGCACGAGCTGTCCAAGATGAGTAGGAGCAGATAGGATCTGCAGCAACGCCCCCCTACCACCGTCGGCGATCGGACATGTGCTTTCGGGGTGACGGAGAAGCTTGTGGAAGTATGGGGGTGGCCAGTGGCGTAGCTTGGCGTGCGGCGGACAGGAGTATGGGGATAGGCGACATGGGGGGGGAAGGTGGCGGAAGATTAAAGTTTGCAAGACTCAACCTCCCGAGGCTGGTGTGAGGGTAGGAAACAGTTCGAGGACAGGGGTAATGGGGGTGGGTGGGGTTATAAATCTAACGTGTATGGACAGAGGGAGCAGCAGTAGATCAATACACATAAACCCAATATACTTCGTACCTGGATGATATGATGCTAGACATCCATGGCTCGGCGTTGTGTGCGTGCCATGACCTCCAGCCCTCCCTCCCACTTCTCCCTCCTCTTTCCCGCTCCTCCCTCCCGCTCCTACCCCCCTCATCCTCCCCCATCGACCTGTTCATCCATTATGCAACACAGCGGATAAGAGCGCGAAAACTGTGTTGATTTTATTTATTAGCATTTATTGGCATACGTATGTATGCCAGAGACACGGCTCGACTCTGTAGGATGATGTGCCAGGGAGCCATGGCCCGGCCTCATTGTAACTTTTCATTTTCCGTAGTATCTGACTCAGTGGGCCTCGATCCGGTCCCCATGACTCCGCCTGGTTCCACGACTCTGCCCTGTGGCAAGCAAAAGGTTTAATACCCTCCCTCCGTGATTAAAATATACCTCGACGGACGCGAGGAGCTTGGCCGGCGCGGCCGACACTTTGACTATACCCCACCCGTGCCCTCTCACGCTGCGCGTGCTGCGCTTTCGCTTTCGTCTCTGCCCCCGTCTCTACGCTCCCAGTGTATCCGCCACCGCTGCCGTGATCTTGACACCCCCTTCCCTTGTTATATTGAGTCTGACTTTCTCGCCTTGCGCCAGGGCTTGGCCGAAGTGCTCCCCTCTTCCAGCTAAGACGAATCAAACTGATCGGCGGGATGTGTCGGGGTAGCGGGCACTGGCCTGAGATTGGAGCCGTATTAGCTGAGAGAAGGTTTGATGAACTTTGCTTGACGAAATGGGCTCGGAGGTTGGAGGTTGGACAGAACCACCAGGCCGCTCATGATAGGAACGAGCATCATTACGATGGTGGAGGTAGCCGTGGTAACGGCGGTGGGAGGTGGGAGGTGGGAGTGGCTAGGGAAGAGGCCGCTGACCTGAACTTGGAGGTGGGGAAAGACGGCACTGTCCAAAACAGAAACCCTGCTGCTATTGTCCGCGGCCGGACAAGTTCCGGCTCCATGGTGGCCAAGCTCTTGGGGGCCCGCTGAGACGAGAATATATTCGGACGGCCAGTGGTCTGATGATCGCGGAGGCGACCATATCCGTACCGCTGGTGAGAAGAAGCCGACAGGCGGTGGTCAAAAGAACCGACCTTCGCCCCTGTGTTCAATGCCCCCTGGTCAGGCAATGGAAAGAAGTAACCTCCCTCGCCTCTTCCGGACCAACCCCGACCCGGGCTCGGTCTGCTGCTTGGTCGCCCGCCCGCCGCCACCAATGTCCGCCCCGCCGAAGCAGCCTAAACAGTAGCACTATGTTCACTTCTTCCCCGTCCTTCTTCTCGAACACGTCAACCCTCTGGCCAACTTCCTGTACCGTGAGAAACTTGTCCTCCCCTTGAGCCGTGCCCCCCCATCATCTCCGTAACGTAAGATTGGCGGTATGTTTCACACCCTGAATCCCTGCCGGCTGGACCCCTCGAACTACGTGCGAACGCATGCCCGCCTGTTTCCTCGCAAGCTGACCGCGCGGGGCTCGGGGGGGCGATAGGGCTCTGCGGCTGGTAGAGCGGGCTCGGCGGCCGGTGGGGTGGGGTCTGGCGGCCGGCAGGAGGAGTCCAGTGGCCAGTAGGACATGGGGCTCGGCGGATGGTATATGGGGCTTGGCAGCTGGCGGGGAGGGGGTCCGGTGTCTGCGGTTCCCAGAGGGGGCTCGGCGGACGGTATATGATACGGCTCCGCAACTGGTAGGGGGGGTCCATTGCTTTGCGGCCCGTAGCAGTCGGTCGGTCCGTAGATGGAGCTCGCCAGCTGGTATGAGGAACCCGGACTTTCCTCAGGGGGGCTCGGCTGGTAACAGGGGGAGCTCGACAGCTCGCGGACAGGGCCCGGCGGCGAGCACAGGGGCTCCACTGGCCAGCCAGGGATTTCCTGCTGGGCAGCGCACTGCGATCTCAAGTTGTGGCTGGAAGATGGGGTGTGGCCGGAAGATGGGTTGGGGCCGGAAGATGGGGTGGGGCCGCAGAGCGAGGCGATCGATACCCAGCAGGGGCTGTACCCCTCAAACGAGGCTGCTGACGAGCGCCTCGCTCCGCCGAGTGGGAGATGGGCGCAGCGGGCCCTGGCCCAGTCGGGCACATCGCTCTTCAGGAGGGCCACCCCCCGCGTGGGCTGCCCCTCAGATGCAAGCTTGTTGACATTCGACGTGTCGGGAAAAGGTCGATCCGTCGGGCAATGGGCGTAGCGGGCCCTGGTCCGGTCGGGAACATCACTGTTCAGCAGGGTCATCTCCCGCGTGGGCTGGCCCCCGTACAGGACCTTGTCCATATTCTCGTTGAGAAGCTGATATATCCCAGAGCGGCGGGTTGTCTGGCCTGCAGGGGCCTGCCGGCGGGCGGCGTGGGAATTTTCCATCTTGACGGGCGGTATCGTGTCCGGCTGATCTGCTGAAAAGACTGAGTCGAGGGATGAGCCGGCCCGGAGTCGTCGTGGGGATGGCCGGAGAGGTGAAGTGTCCCAACGAGGGAGAGATGAAATTGGAGAGAAAATTTTTTGTTGCGGGAGAAGTAGAAGTAGATGGGGCGAGAGACTGGATTGTGAAGTGGGTTGTGGGAGGTACCGAGGAAAGGGACGAGAAAGTGAGGAGAGAGCAGGTCATTAAAAGGTGGAGATAAACGAGGAGAGAGGCTGGGTTATCGGTAACCGTTGTGGGAGATGGGAGAGGAGAGAAAGCAGCAAGAGGTCGAGGAAGAGGTAGGCGATAAAAGTAGGAGAAATCCCATCGTCTCGAGGAATAGGCAGCCGATGAAAGTGGCAGGAACTAGATTGGTCAGGACAGGGTGGGGAACGAAGAGGAATTTTCTCGTGTGGTCGTGTTCTGGTCTACCCGGAGTGCGTGTCCAAAAGAGCGCGCACCGATGTGACTGGTTTGCCTGTTACGACAGTGAGGGCTCAGATAGCGCTTCTCGCTCCGCAGCCCTACCTCATAGCCTGGTAGTTTAGTCAGGCCTTCTACGAGGGCGAGAGGCGCGGCGCGGGGGGGGGCCTTATACGAGTGACATGGAGCCTGTCGGTCTGTTAAAAGAGGCAACCGTTGCTGCCTAGTCGACGCCCACAACCTCCCTCGGCGATGACCTAGCCCAGCCTGACCCAGCCCAGTGAGCATCGACTATCTTGGCCTAAACACTCGGCCGTCTCCCGCCGACCCGCTATGCCCTTACTAGCCTGTAGCATATGGCCTCTTTATTGTCTGCACATGATCAATTCGCCAACCGTTGAGGGCAGCTTCAGGTATCCCTTCCTAGCACACACGCTTACTCTCCCCCCCGAATCCGCAGGTACTAAAATTCTGGACCAGAGGGCCACGCAGCCATTTCGGCATTTGTCTTGCTACATGTGTATCCAAGCCCTGGATAATGAGCTTGTCCGCCATTATTTTTGACTTGATCAGCCAGGCCTCTTGCTGGGGCGGCTGAAGACGCGACTCCAGCATGCGTGGGCACCCCCCTCCAAAAGGTGATAAAATTCCAGATTAGAGGCTGGCGGATTATTGCCCGTTTTATTTCCATGTTGGCATCCAAGTCTCCCGGAGATGGAATTGTTCGACACATTTTACCCAGTAGATCAGGATGCTATCAGGGACGGCCAGGGACGCGACTCGGGCAAGCGCGTGCCCCCCCTCCCTCGTCCGCCATCCGCCCTCCCCCTACCTGCCTATAGCCGGAAAGCTATTTGGCCGGCCATGACGCAGCCATGTCGTTGACGGACTCGGATGTCGTTGTCGGGCTCGAGATTGTCAACCCAAAAGCCAGCTTGTTCTCGGGAGCGGCTCGAGACGCGACTGGCACACGTACACCCCACCCATCCAACCCCCAATCTACAGCTGCAAACCGTTTGCAATTCTCGAGGAGTCGAGGGTACAGTTGGCTGGCCTGCTGGAGACGATCGCTCAACAAACCAGGCCGCTCTCGGGAGCGACTCAGTCGCGGCTGACATGCATACCCCTTGCCCCATCTACGGCTGGTGAGATCGAGTCTTGGACGCGGCCTCCTCACCCAGCCAAACAGATTACGCTTGAGAGGGCATTCAGACGCAATGCTCCGGCACGTACGTACGAATTCCAACGTCTGCCGTCGGTTGGCCCGAAAGCTCGGAACTCACTGGAATCGTCAGACCATGATGCCCCGCTAGCACGCATCCAGTCGGTCAGAACACCCCCCCACTCGCAGACCGATCAGAGACGTGGTGCTCCATCACGAGCCTGGCCGGCCCAAACGCCTTCCCCTCCATCTTTACCCGTCCGATCCGGACAGTGCGGCCATCAGCCGGCATCCGGATACACACGATTTCCCTGTTGACACGTCTGGGGCCCGCCCAGACAGTCGTGGTGAAGAACGCGGGTGGTGATGGTGGTGATAATGGTGACGACGGCGATGACGATGACGATGATGACGGTGATGACGGTGATGCCGACGAAAACGCGCTCGAATGGCCGGGGGCGGCGGCCCACTTCAGGTCTCCCAGTCTGGAGTAGCCCTGCGCAAGTGCCCGCTCCGGATCAGGGTCGATCCCGGGAAATACCTCCTCCAGATCGGCGACGAGTACACGCACGGTCTGGCCCGGGCAGATCTCTAGGAGTCCCCACAGCGATCCCAGCACGCGGTCCCTCGTAAGCACATCCTCGGCCGTCCACGCGTCCCAGCGGATCATCCGATCGGCCGGCCCAAGCTTGACCGCGTGCAGCAGCGGCACCGGCTGCGCCTCCTCGCCGTCGCGGCGCGCCGCGTCTTCAAGGCCCCCTGCAGGCGGCCGCGGCCGCGCATGCAGTCCCTCACGCAGAGTCCAGATCAGCAGCTCGGCGCCGATGGGGGCTAGCCTTGCCGTCAGCTCCGCCACCGTTGACCGGGCCGCGATCTGGATCCCTGGCCGAGGGGTCTGGGCCAGGACGGCACCCCGGTCAAAGGCCCGCTCATCCAGGGTCTGCACGGTGACGCCGGTGTGGGTGTACCGGGACAAAAGGGCGTGGTGGATTGGGGCCGGCCCGCGAAGGCTGAGTCCGTGTGAGCCGGCAGTCAAGCAGGCAGGCAGGCAGGCAGGCCGGGAGGAACCGAGGCAGGGAAAGGGCCTCGGAGCATTACTCACTCGGGGAGCAGCGACGGGTGCACGTTGACGCCGCCGTACTTGGCCGTCCGTAGCAGGCGCGGTGGGACAAACAGGCCGAAGGACACGGCGACGATCAGGTTGAACGGGAGAGGGGGCTGTGAGTGGCAATTAGGGAGAGCTGGAGATGCGGACGATGGCGGCACGCACTGTCCATCCGGTGAATGTATCGCGCTCATGCACGGCCAGTCCCCAGTGCTCGGCGCGCGCCCGGAGGGGGACTGGCAAGCAGAGACATCAGCTTCTATAACAACCCCCCACCTACCGGCAGCTACGGGGACTCACCCTGCCGGACCATCCTTAGGCCGCGTCCAAACGGCTTGGCAGGACGCACCACCACGTCGATCGCCTCGACGAGTCCCTCGCGCCGGCGCAGCTCCTCCGCCAGCCGGTCGAGGGACGCGCAGCTGAACTCGTCGGCGCCGCAGAAGAGAATGCGTAGGGGGTCGGGATCGGCCGGGGAAGCGGTTGAGAAAGCGCTCCTCCCCCCCCCATGGCGGGAGAGCGGGGCTTTTCTTGACCCAGCCCAGGTGAGAATAGCAGCGGTCCTCATGGATGAGCGGCCGGGCCACAAAGAATAGCCGTCTGTTTCTTCCCTTTTTGCCCGCGCGATTCAGGCAGACAGGAGGGCGAGGACCAATCAAGGTCGAGTCTCTGGTACGGTGAATGGGGAGTTCAAAACGCGGAGGATAAGTGGGGGGCTTGGGCATTTGATGCCGTTATTCGTCCAGAATCTTGATATCGGCCGGGGGGGTCGGACTCGTGTGTGTGTATTCAACGCCGCTATTCGTCCAGGGTATGGTCATTTCGGGAGGGGCGGGCGAGGCGCAGTGGCGGGTCGCTCTCCGTCCCGGCGCCGCAGAGGGCCCCCACAGTGCTGCTGGGCCGCGAGACTGGTCACAGTGCTGCTGGTCCCTCAGCTCAGAGTGCTAGTCCCGCGATCCCGACCAACGTCACAATCCGGCCACATGCGGCACCCCCACGTCCGATTATAATCCCCCCCGCTGATCGGCCAGCACTTGCTGCCCGCAGCGATGGCCCCACAATCCCGGTACCCAAGTTCCCGCTGCCACAAGAGGGCTCAAGCCCAGGGGGGGACCAACCGGCCAGGTCCCAATTCCAGTGCTCTCCCCCCCCCCTCGGGGACTATCGGCCGCGCGGTCCCTCTCGCCCTCCCATGCCCGTCACAGCCCGGTCGTAACCGATGACCGGCAGGCAACACTCTCCCCGCCCAGCTGGCTCGTGCGGGAGGAGTACGCCGAGCAGGCGGAGCGACGGTCCCACCTGGAGAAGCGTGCCAGCCGAGGCTGCAGAGGTGCATGAGACCTGGTCTCACGGGAGCAAGCAGGCCTTGGACCCGCCGGCGCGATCCGGTTCTCAACCGGGTCTGTACCGAATAGAGAAAGCTGGCGGGCGGGTGCTTGGGATGGGATCGATGAACGTCCCTCGGGCTCGATCGTGAGGTCTCATTGACCACCGGCCGCAATAGAGGTTCTAGCTTTTCGTCCCGTTCTCGATATAGACGGAGCCGGATGGGTCAGCGAAAGTTGATCTCGATCGCGAGGTCTTGTCCAACGTTCGCAGTGCAGGTTCTAGTTCTCAGCGCCTTCTTGATCTAGGGAGAGGCGAGGCGAGGCGAGGGGAGGCGGGGCCGACGAGTCTTGGGCAGGGCTGATAGTGCGACCGAGGTCCCAGTGCTCGGCACGGATTTGATACAGCCACGTCAAACGAAGCCTTCGACCTCGACAGCCGGACAAGTGTTTAAAATGTGCCTGACGCAGAGGAGAGATCGGGGTCAGAGGGAGTATGTGATTCGCGACCCGACTATCGGGATAGGTCGGTCAGGTCTGGTGAAAATACAAGACCACCTCAACTGAATCCATCCTAGCCTTCACCCTGCCGCTACCAGACAGAGTATACTGCCGCCACCCCCAGGTCAAGATGCTTTCTTTCCATGCAACCCCTCCACAGGCTGATCCAGGTGATCATCATCCTTCGCCAAGCCACAGCCAGCCTTCAGCCCCTCTACTCCAGAATCTTCCAGTCGCAAACCACGTTCCAGACCACCTCGGCCAGCTTGAGCTCCCATGTTGGTCGCCTGACCCCTATCACGCAGCCGGCGCGTACACGGCGCCTCGCGTCCGCCGCGTTCCCGAGAAGCCCGGACACGGCACCTGCCACCCGCTCCCCCGTGAGCAGAATCTTCACCTGCCGCTCCCCTCCGTCGTTCTCAGCCCCGTCGTGGCAGACTTGTCCATGTACGAGCATCATCCGACAGGGAACCTCCCAGCCGGCGCCCTTGGCTGTCCGCACCGCTGTCACCTCCACCCGTATCGCGTACGCGCTCGTGGTCTGCCCCTGGTTCCACCATGCGGCTGTCTCGGTCAACCAGGCCTCCGCGATCCAGACCAGTGGGCCGGGGACATGGTTTGTGCGGCCGCGCCGGGGAGAGAATAGGTCCGGTAGCGCTTTGTCGTCGTGATCGTCGTACTCGACTTCGGAGCCGGGCTGGGCAAGGGCCCGGATTTCGGGATGGGGGGGTGAGGAGGCGGCGATAGGTGACCACTTCTCTCTCTGCAATTGAGACCGGAAAGAGAAGTGGCCGTCATCATGATCAGCATCCTTATTCTCATCATCCCCATCGGCATGGTCCTCCTTCTCCTCCTTCTCTTCCTCCTCCTCTTCCTTGATCTCGACCTCTTGATCTCCCCCATTACCGTCTCCGAGGTCATGATCAATTATCCCGTCACTCATGTCATCGAACCGGTCCGGAATTATCCAGTAGTGAGCCGGCGGGGGTGACGGGACCGACGATGTTGGCGACACCGAGAGCTTTCTGCGCTTCGTACTCCTGGTCGCGGACGGTGGCCAGTCATCGTCATCCACGATCGGGTCGGCCTGTGCTGCTCCAGAGTACATCGTCCATGATGGGACGAATCGAGAGATGGACGGCATCAGGGTAGTTTAATGAGCGCTGGGGCCCGCGCGCCTCGCCGGGGACGGGGTGAATTGCGGCAGACGGGAACAGCAGGATCACGCTTTCCGATGGCTGGGCGAGGGCGGGGGCGAAGCCGTGGTTCGAATCGGCTGAGTAGAGGTGGCTTCGGGTGATCAGTCGATGGCGTGCGATCCCGCTGCTAGGAGAGCGGCGGGGCCTGGTCGGCTGGTGGTGGACTGCGGACGCGATTCCACTGTCGACGATTCCACTGTCGAGAGACGAGAGAGCTTGGCGGATTGCAGCAGGCGCGACTCGCGAGTCCACCGTCAAGAAGGGCTGCGCCGCCTCGGCTGGCTGGCCAGAGGAAGTGTCCTTGCTCTCTTCAGCTTCGGTGGCGGGTGTACAACGTAGCGCAACAATTGCTTGAGATGAGAGAGGTGGTTCAGATGGGAAAAAGTCGCGAGGTCAGATCAGGGTGGGTGGTGCTGGTGGTGCTGCACCAGTGTGATGAGGGCAGGCAGGCGCCACCGACACAGGTCCTCCGACGGAATAGGCAGCAGCAGCATGCAGGCAGGCAGGCAGGAGTCGGCTTCCTCAGACGGGCCCGACAGAGATGAAGATTGATCAAGAAAATACACGCCAAATGATGCTAGTCCATCCGGAGAGGCAGCGAGGAGAAAAGAGTGCAGTCAATCCTCGCGATCGACACGTACCCGCCGTGCTGAGCCAGTAGCATATTATACTTGGGTCCTCGATGCTCAGCAGCTACGTAGGTGCATTCGCCAGTCAGGCCTGACTAATCGTCTGCGCGCTCATCGGCCCAGCGCCCTCTTAAGGCGCTCGAGCTCGCGGCGGAGCCGCT
The DNA here is from genome assembly GCA_025802115.2 of Bertia moriformis. Lineage (NCBI taxonomy): Eukaryota > Fungi > Ascomycota > Sordariomycetes > Coronophorales > Bertiaceae > Bertia > Bertia moriformis. The sequence goes on from JAOYNC020062246.1 coordinate 48,493, forward strand.
TGTCGGTCTGCTCGGTCGGCTCGACATGGCCGCGGGCCCGGACCAGCTGGGTCTCCTTGGCCTTGATGCTGAGCACGTCGCGCTCGACTCGGCGCGGTCAGATAACGAAATTATCAGCCCTCGGCTCAAAGCCATGCGAAGGAATCATGGAGTGCTCCGCACTCATGCCCACCGCGGTCGGGGTACAGTTGGAAAAAAAGAAGTAAAAAGACAAAAGCGCCTAGTTTTGATCCAAGACCCACGGCTTTCTGACGGAATCCCATCCTCCGGCTGTCCCCGCCCAGCCCTCGCGCTGCGGCTCTTGTCCGCCAGCCCCATGCTGGTTGATGCTGCCCAGATTTCCCTCGGTAGCATAGCCCTTTCCCGCAATGCGGAGAATAAAAAATACCGACAGAGCCGTTCTCCGTTGCATGAATTAGAGTGTAGCCAGGCTGACGAACCAGGCGGGAGTACGACAATGATCAAGAAATATCGATACCGCCTCATCCACGTCTCCTCCCCTTTCTGTCGCCATCACTATGTGGTTGGCTGGCTATATCCCCCCCATCTCATCTTCTCCTCCCCCCCCATTCCGTCTTCTCCTCTGCCTAGATTCTTCCAGTCCCATACTGGACATGCTCTTTGACACTCCCGTGTCCAGAGGAGACCGCTCACCCGAACGCCAGATCGAAGTTGGTCGCGTGATCTTTCTCCGTCGGCCTCACGTCCTTGACCGGATGCAGCATGATCGGGGGCAGGCAGGGGCGGCCGTGCTGGGCCTCCCAGTCGGCACCGCCCATGCCGGTGTCGACGTAGCCCATCCAGTTGTTGTAGAGCCGGTTGGGCGGGATGGCGCGGTAGTACCAGGTCGAGCCCTCGTACCGGCGCTCCCGGCCCCAGCCCATGGAGCTGCCCTCCCCGCCGGCGACGCCGCCGGCGCCGGGGTTGAACCAGTGGTTCAGGAAGGACCCGTCCCACGGCCGGTCGAAGAAGACGGGGTGCGGGGCGAAGACAGCCTTGAGGCCGTGCAGCAGCGACACCGTCTGCGGCGTCATCTCGGACGCCACGTGGTTGCCGAGCATCTCCTCCTCGTGCATCGTGTCCAGCAGGCGGCGCGACAGGCGCGAGTGCGTGACGATGGTGGTGCGCCGCGGCAGGTCCTGCGGCCAGTGCTCCTGGTCGGCGTAGCCCCACACGTGGTCCCACATGATCCACTTGCTCCCGACCGGGTTGAACATGGGCGCCAGCGTGACATAGTCGGCGTCCTCGCCCACGCCCCACTGGTACGGGTCGTCGCGCGGGTCCGGCACCGGCGGGTGCGGCTCCGGCACGTTGGCCAGGAACGAGCGCTTGATCGGGCCCCAGACGGTGTCCTTGCCGGACTGGGCCTCGATCATGGCGCGGAAGTCGGTGTCGTAGTCGCCGTGGTGGGCCGGGATGTAGTACCGCTCGTTCCGCTCCCAGAGGCCGCGCCGCGGCTGCTTCCGGCCGAACTCGTGCAGCTTGTTAAGCATCTCGTAGTACTGGCCGGTGAACCGGAAGTCCATCTCCCAGTTCCAGATGAAATCAAACTCGGGGAAGTCGCGGCTGAACTTCTGGACCGAGAGCCACTGGGCCTCGTGCACGCTCCGCTCCATGTCGTCGGTCAGGGAGGTGTAGATCTTCCAGACCTGGGCATCGTCCCAGAGGACGGCCATGTCGTGGAACTCGTGCGGGACGTGGGCGTGCAGGATGCGCTGGTATCCCTCGTCGTCGTCGAGGATGTCCTCGACTCCGTCCTGGTGCTCCTTCACGTGGACGAGGAGGAAGACCTGGTACTCGCCGCCGGACCGCAGACTGAGCTCGCTGATAAGGGCTCGGATATTCTGCTTGTCGTTCTCGGTGTATTTCTTGCCGGTGAAGGAGCGGAGCAGGAGGGCGGTACGGGGCTCCTTGACCGGCCCGGCTGGGGATCTCCTGTTGGGGGGAGGAGGGGCCGCGGCCCCGAGGCGGCGGCCCTCGCGCCTGGCCCTGTCGTCGTCGGCGCGCATCGGCTCCTCCTGTTGCTCTCTGGCGGGGGTGGGTTGCTGCTCGCCGAGGCCGCCGGCGCCGCCTCCGCTGCCACCACTTCCGTTGCTGTGGCTCTTGCCGCTGCCGCTACCGGTGCCGGTGCTGCTGCCGCCGCTGCTGCCGCCAATTCTGTCGCTGCCATCGTCGCCGCTTTTCCTGGCATCCTCCCGACTCCGGAATCGGTCCTTGTTCCTTTCGACGCACTGGCGCTGCAGCCGGCCCCACTGCACCTTCTCCCACGCGATCTGGCGGCCTTCCGTGTCGTTGCGCGGATGCATGCCGTATGGCCCCCAGCGGGTGTCGCGCTCGAAGCAGAGATTGCCGTCCATGTTGAGGACGTTGTAGCTGCCGAAGCCAGGCTCGGGGAATTCGTGCGGGTGGCCGCGGAACACGAGGATGTCATCGACGGGGCCGCCGTCGGGGCCATCGCAGGGCACGTAGGGGGCATGTCCGCCCGCCAGCCAGGCCTCGCTGTTGTAGTCCGGGTACGGGTTGAAGTAGACGGGCATGTCGTGGGTGAACGGGACGGTCTGGTCCGCGCTGGCCTTGCGGAGGGCCTGCCCGAACTCGGGCTTGCGCTTTTCCTTGTCGACGAGGGATGCGACCGTGTTGCCGTAGATAGCGCTGGCACCGAGCGCACTGCCATCTCGCACCATGGTCAGAATCAAGCCAAGACAGACTGGCAGGCGGTCGCTCGTCGTGGACGACACGAGACTCACCTCTCCGCGTCCTTGTACTCCTGTCTCCACGATTCCCTGAGCTCGTTTTCCCTCGACTCGTACTCCTGCCGCTGCCGCTCCTGCTCCTGCTGCTCCAGCAACTTGGGGTCCTCTTCCGGCAGGGGCGGCCGGTGCTCAAGCGGGGGCGGGACCCGTCCCCAGGGCACGGCCTCGTACACGGTGTCGGACCCGCGGAACATCAGCATCAGCATGGCCATGAGGGCGAAGCCGGTTAAGAGGACGAATTTGGGTCGCGGCCGCGAACATAGCAGCCGCGGCGGCTTCCCCCTCAGGATGGCGAGCATTGCGGGGCGGGGCGTCTTGGAGGATTGTTGGGTATTTGTTTATCCGGGCCGAGTACTGATGCGGTCGCGGGTGCGGTCTGTTTTTCTCGATCGTCGATGCCCGTCTGGAGATTATGCGGGCATGCTGCCTGCCGGAGGGCAGGGGAGAGGAGGAATGAGGGTGCCGAATTGCTGCTCTGTATTTCTGCTGCAGCGGGCGACCGACGGAGAGCGGCGCGAAATGGATCCGTTCCGGTGGTGGTCGGCGGCGGCGGAGGAGGGGACTGGGGGACTGTCGACCGAATGTGTATTCGGTTGCTCGGCTGGGTTTCCAATACAAAACAAAGTCTCGATGGAAAAGGGGTGGGGTGGGGGAGGTGGGCGGGTCGCAAAAAGGGGGGGGGACCGCGGTGACAGCGGCGGCAGCAGCAGCAGCAGCGGCAACAACAGCAGCAGCGGCAGCAGCAGTACGAGAGAGCCTCCCGAGCGAGGAATAAGGAAAGGGAGCGTTAAAAAAAGGTCCGACCGAGGGGGCGAGGAAGGAGGTCAGGCAAGGAGGAGGAGGAGGAGAAGAAAGAAATCAACCCCACTCGGCCCATAAGACAGCGCTGAATGAGGAGGCGAGGAGGATCTTGCTTGGTTGGGAGGGTGGTGGCGGCGGCGGCGACGGAGGAATCGGCTGAGGGAAAGAGTGGTGGTGGCCACGCGTTTGCCTGAGACCGGCTTACTGAGGGGGAAGGGAGGGCCAAGAAGGTGTTGAAAAAAAACTCCCTTCCCACGGGAAAAAAGAGACGGGATCGACGGCGTGTCTGTTCTGTTCTGCGGCTGCAATCTGACGGCAGAACTCATTAGAGCGACTGCATGCCATGTCTCCTCTGCTCCACGATTCGGGGCTGTTGCACGCAGTCCTACCGACCGTCCCCCTGCCCCCCACCGACGCCCCCCCCCGCTCAGTTCTCTTCACTACCCCTCTCTCCTCTTGGGCAGTGTAGCGTAGCGCAGCATAGCATAGCAAGGCGTTCGCGCTACTGACAGACGCCGAATTCCTTTCTCTGCCTCGCAGAACGAGGCAGAGATCCAAAGCCCGGAGACAGGGTTGCCGCTGCTGCCGCCGCTGCTACTGCGGGGCCCTCTACTCGTTAGAATCTCGACCGAGGAGGGCGCCGGCATTATTCGTTCTGCATCTGCCACTGCATCCGGCCCGGCCGCAGCGAGGAAAAGAAGTAGACACGAGCAGGTCGGCAAGTCCTTGCCGAGACGTGCTTGGCCAAGACTTGGCGAAGACTTGGCGAAGACCAGTGCTCCCCCTGCTGCTGCTGGGTCCCCATTGGTGGCTTGCCTGCACGGTCTGCGGGGCCTGCATGATTCACGAGCCCGTGTTATGTCCGTAGCTACAGCGCCCGCAAAGGCGATGCCGAGATGCCTCGACGCAATACCTGACTCGAGGCACGAGGCAGCCATGTCTTGGCGGCGCGGTCGGGTCAGTCTGCTTGCTGCTGCTGTGTCGCGATCGCAATTGCCAGGGGCGTATGTGTCTCGCCGCCTGGCCGGTAGCGTATACAATATCGTCACGTAATGCTGTTCGGTGCGTCATATGCAGCCCCGCAGTCTGACTCCCAGCTTCTCGACCGGACCAACTGCCACGGACGTATTCTCGGCAAGGCATGTCCGTCTGCTGCATGCGGCCAGCTGTATTGTAAGTGCATGTCACTGATGTCGCTGAGAAGCCCACACATCCGGAATGCATGTCGACCCGCGGCACAGCTGGCAAGTCCTCCGCCTGATCCCCAGCCCGATCCCCTCTCCTCTCCTCGGCCCCAGAAACCGGCATGGCCGTGTAGTAGTTGCACGCCCTTCTGGCCGAGTTCCAAACTCCGAATTCCAAATTCCACCCAACATAAGACTGAAGGAGCCCGGCGAGAGACACGACTCAGGTGGCTGCGGCCAGCCAGCTTCCGCGACTTGTCTATCTTTTCTCCCCCGGCCGCGCCCCCCCCCCAGGCAGTCAGCCCACAGTCAGGGCCCGTACCCTCGTAGCACGCCGGGACCTGCTGCATACGAGATAAAGAAAAAAAACAATAGCGTCAACGTCGGACAGGGTCGCACGGGCCGAGGCCCGGCGGCTGACGGGCAGCATCCACTTCTCGCACGCCACTTCTCGCGCGCCATCCGGGTTAACACGATCACGCCAAGGAGGGGAACGGGCGTGCGCCTCTATGCGGGAGAAGGGGCAGCAGGCAGTAATAGCCAAGGCGGTCCGGTACTGTACGGTACTTGAAGAAAAAACGAGACACTCGAGAGAGTGTCGTGTATTAAACTAATCCGACTGCTCTGGCCTGGCCGTCTGTTTCCTCCATTAGGTAGGTAGCCGCCCCTCCTCCGGCGCCCGCTCTGGTCGGCCGCTGGCCGATGCAGAGAAATATAGAATAAAGCATTAAGTAAAACCCGGACCGGCGGGCGGGTTCATAAATGGCAACAAATGAGAGCGGGTGCCTCCCCGCTATGCGTGCGTGCTCGTCAGATCCAGACGCCACATCCCGGTCCCAGTCCCGGTGAATGTCGTTCGTATCAAAGTATTACTCGCCGGTCTCCGTCTCGTTCGAGGACATTGCCGGCATCGAAAAGATTTCTCAAGGGGAGAAATGCCACGGCGGCGCTGCGTCATGTTTGCTTCAGCGCCCTCCGGGACCGACCGGAGGCATCATTCCGATCTTGGTCATGCGCCTCTGGGCGGCGATCTGTTTCGGCACGCCGAATCTGCCGAGCCGGTTGTTGCCACCGCCGTTGGGCAGGAACGGCGGCGGGGCCCGGGGGTCCCGCCTGGGAGGCGGCGGCAGCACCGTTCCCCTGACCCCCCTCGGCAGGCCCTGGGCCGGCAGGTTGCGTGCGGGCGCCTCGGTCTGAGACCTGGTTATGCCGGGGTTCGGAGGAGGCGGGCCGCCCCGAGGCGGGCCCTGGGCCTGGGGACGGCTGTTCATCCTCGGCCCGTTCTCCATGACGGGCATGGTGGGGGCCCGCCCGAGTCGCGGCTGCCGGGGCTGCTGCTGCTGCTGCGGGGGGATGCTGAATTCGGGCCAGATGGTCTCGCGCTTGTTGGCCGAGGCTGGGCTCAGGCTCAGCGGCGTGGACAGCATCGGCGGGGCGAGTCTGGACAGGTCCTCGTCCTCGTCATCTTCTTCGTCGTCCACCACCTCCTCCTCCTCTTGTTCGTCCTCCTCGTCCTCGTCATCATCCTCTTCCACCTCATCCTCGTCCAGGTCCTCGTCCTCGTCCTCCTCTTCCGCAACTTGCGCCCTCGCAGCAGCGGCGGCGGCCCGGGCGGCGGCGTTGGCCTTCTGCACGCGCTTGACGGCATGGCGCTCGCAGTAGGCGCGCCCGCTGAGCTCGAAGTAGTCGTCGGACAGGTCCCGGCCGCAGTCGGCGCAGCAGAAGCATCCGGAGAAGTGGTACTTGACCAGGGCCTCGTCCTCGATGAACTTGCCCTCGATCCCTTGTCGGCAGGATCCGCACAGGCTGCCGTTGAGCTTGTGGTAGTGCAGGTGGCAGTAGGGCTGGTCGTTCATGACGTAGAACTCGGCCGACGCGAACGGCTCCCGGCATTGGCTGCAGACAAAGCACGCCTTGTGATACCGGCCTGTCAGGCGCCCGTCGGCGGACGAGATGCTCTTGCCGGTGATGACCAGTCCGCACGCCTTGCAGTTTCCTCGGCTGCTGGTGCCGGTGCTGCTGCCGCCGGCCGGGGCCGGGGTGCCGCGAGACTTAGGCCGCCGCTCCGGCGATTCGTAGCGTCGCCCTCTCGCGTCATCCATGTCGGGGCGCCGGCCGTCGGGTCCTCCTGCTGCCGTGACGCCGGATGGCGGCGGCTGCTGCTGCTGCTGCTGCTGCTGTCGTGGCCGAGACCCGGCAGTGATGTTGGTGGCGGTGGTGGTAGCGGGAGGCGCAAAGTCTGGGCCGGCGGAGGGGGCCGAAGCGAGGGCTCCATCCAAGCTGGACTGCAGCTCATCCATGAGCTTGTCAAAGCTGGATGTGTCGGACCGCTGGTGCGGCCGGGGTCGCGGCGGTCGCCGCTCCGGGCTCCCCCGCGACGAGCCTGCCTGGCCCGGCCGGTAGGGAGTGTAGGTGCCGGGGGGCGGCGGCGCCGACTCGGAAGACGAGTGTGAGCCCTGGCTTGCGGAGCTGTAGCGCCCCTGGTCCGGGCCGACGTACGGCTGGAGTCTCGGCTGGGCCGGAGCCGACGGCGTCCTGGGCGGCACCTCGAGCTGGCCGCTGCCGCCGCCGCCGCCGCCACTGGGTCCCCCTATATTTCGCACCGGCTCGGTTGTCGATCGGCCAAGCCCATAGCCATCCGGCTCGTCTCTCTGCGGCGGACCAAATCCTCCGTAGCCCTCCTTCCGGCCGGCTATGGGTTTTGGTGCTTCGCCCCCTCCGCTGTTTCCGCTGGTGTTGGACATGAAGGACCGGTGGGACGCTGACGTGGCCGGCCTCTCCATCAGACTCCTGGCCTCGGCCCGGTCGTCGTAATCGTTCCGGCGCCGATTCCCGCCGTCAAACGGACCAGGCGCCATTGTGTTCAGCCGCTGCATAAGCCCAAACGGCTGCGGCTTCGGGCTTGAGCCGAACATCGAGGGGTCTGCATCGGGGCCGCTGCCGTTCGGTTGGCGTGTCGGCCGCGGGGCGAAGCTGTAGTCGGCCGCGATGCGGGGAGAGAAGTAGTAGTCGCCGCCGCCGCCGCTGCCACCGGCATTCCCCGGCCGGAGATTAGGTGTCCTCGGCGAGGCGCTGCGCGATTCGCTCGAGCTGCTGACGGGCGTGATCTGGCCTGGCTGCGCGAACGGACGGTCTGGGGCGTGAGCCGGTTAGTCGAGAACAACCAGACGGATATTCACCGCAGGATGCGGGAGGGGGGGTGTTATCGACGTACTCGCTGCGCCCGTGTCGACGGGTGCGGGCATGCGTCCATATTTGTCACTGTACCCGGCCGCGCCGGAGTCGTATGGGGCCCGGTAATTATACCTCGTATCCGACCTGGATGATGATGATGCAAGCGCTGGCAGTCAAAAGGTCAGCATGCTAGCTGGCTCGCATGGCCCCTGCCGGCTCCGGGACGTGAGACTCGTTCGACATACGCTCAGCCGGCGCCGCCTCCCTCTCCGTCCTCTGTTCACAAATGTGCTCCCCCATGTTCGCGATCTCGATTTGGTCCCCGCACAGCGAGCACTTGACGATCGGCAGGAATGCCGACTCTCGGGGCAGCGCCATCGTAGCGAGGCGCGGCGAGTCCTACCAGAGGATCCCTCGCAGTTGTCTTTTTTCTCTTTTTACTGTTAATCGGCGGGTCGCGCGAGCGCTGGGGGGGTGTCGGCTGTATTTCAAGTGCCGATGTCCTGACTAGACGGCTCGGGTACCCGCCGCCGGAGCCGGACTCGGGGGAGCCTGTCGTTCCTTCTGCCGCCGTAGGTGTCGACGCCTCGTCTTGCTCGATCGCCAATCAGTCGACTTGGCCACCGCACACACAGTCAAAACACGGGTTGCGCCCGTCAGAGTATGCGCCCTTTGGCGGAATGGTGCGAGAGGAGGAAGGTGATTTGCGGAGAAGCTGCTGTTTCAGGGAGGAGGAAGTAGCAACGAGAAGAGGCGCGGGCTGCGCTCACAACTGGCGCTTATGAGTGGGGGGCCAAGGCCTCGGATTTGCTGGTTGCCGGGCTGGCCTGGCTTGGCCTGGTCTGGCCTTTGCGTTGCTGCCGGAGGGGCCGGCGGCCGCGGCCGAGACGCTGCGGCGCCAGCGACGATGGGTGGGCGAAGAGATCAGGCGGGTTCGTAAGGTGAGGCGTGTGGCGTGCGGCGTGCGGGGTGGGTGAGGCGTGAGGCGTGCGTCAGAGCGAGAGGCGGGTGAGTGGTGGTGTAAGTGTGAGTGGTGGTGTATATGAGTCGGCGTCCAGCTACGCAGACCCCGTCATATGCGTCTGGTGATCCAACGAACACTGGTAAGAGGTCACGACGTCTACTTTTCCTTCTTCTTCTTCTTCTTCCAAGGCGGGGGGGGGTGGGGGGCAAGCAGATGGACTATTGGACAGGCCGGACGCGGCAGAGGCCCAGCGGCGTCCCGATTCCCATACGCTAACCCCAGCGGCACGAGGAAGCAGTAGTCCCAGAGCGAGGGAAAAACGCAAGAAGCGCGACTAGAGTGATGGTGTTGCGCTTCGTGTCTCGCAATGCGGATGGACGAAACGTTCCCTGGCCCGAGCTCGTCGGTGCCTCTCCCTCACTCTCCCCCTCCCTCCTCTCCCTCTCCTCTCCCTCTCCTCTCTCTCCCCACTCACCTTCTTTTTTTGCTCGCTTGTCTGCCCGCCTGCCTTCCAGGTCCTGGCCGACCAGGGGCCTCTCTGGGGGCGATCCCTTTTAGGCTATGGCCCCGGCCCCGGCTCTGGTTCTGACTCTGGCTGTACCGGCGGGCGGCCGCCGAGCAGGGCCCCTTGGCGGCGGAAACAACGGTTTTCACACCCAAACTGTCCGCTCTGTGGGCGAGCAGGATGGCGCCGTGGTGTGGCAAGAATCAATAAAAGGAGGTCGCGACCCGCGGTGAAGACTAGAGTCGCCGAGGGGACACTTGTCGAGGCGTGATGGGGGCGTAGATATCTACAACACGGCCGCCGTTCCGCGACGGGGCCCCAGCGCCGTTGCATCGCGCATGCACCAGCCGAGTCGGGGCGGGCCAGGGCAGGGGGGGGAGTGCGACAGTGGCCCATCTCGCATTCCATCACATCACGCGTCTGGTCCAATCCCAAGGGCCCCGAGGGATGCGGAGCCGGAGCGACAGTGCTGGCCAGGTCTGACATGGGAGAGGCAGTTGCCTCGGAGAGATATGTGGGCGCCCTGCTGGAGATTCAGGGGGCCCCCTCCCCGGAATGACGGAATGATGGAAACACACCAAGAGGCTTGTCTTTTGGTTCTGGCTTGTGGATCTGTAAATTTGCAGTCGGGTCGTCATTACCGGCCAGCCAGCTCGCCAGTTGGTTGGCCGCCTGACTGGCTGGTCGGGCATACCGTCGGCGGGATGGGGGCGAAGAGGCGCCTTGCCTTGGGACGGCCTAATTGAAGGCCCCCTTTCCGGCTCGCGATATTGTCCAATCTCTCAACAAACACGGCGTCGTCGTCGTGTGTGGCCGGTTGAAGGGCGCACCGCGCCCACTGCCAGTCGCGCGCCAGCACGGTTGGTGGCAAGTGGTTGGTGGCCTGTGTGTGGTGGTTGGTGGTGGCCGATTGGTGTGATGGTGGTGGTGGTGTTTATCAACGTCTTAGTGGTTGGTGATTGGGGCAATGAGTAGAGGATGGATCATGCCGTATGGCCGGGCTCTCTGCGAGGCTCGCCCCAGTAGGTATGGAGCCGACCTGGCGACCTGACGCAGGGCGCGAGAATCCACGTTTCGGAGTGGCGGGTGCTCGGCGGGGCGCGGCGGCAACAGGCAGGCAGACACCAGGTTCCGGTCTCAGGGTCTCGGCACTGCGCTGCGCTGCACGGAAAAGTATCGCTCCGGGGCGGCTAGCTGTTCGCTAGCCGTGTGTGATGCGAATCGGCAAGTGGTTCATTTCCTGGCAGTCACGCATCTGTAGTGTAGCATCCCGGCCTGAGCGCTCCAGGCGGACCCTGGCCAGACCAAGTATTCGCCATCACTGAAGCGCGTCCCGATCTCAGAGCCGCAGCAGCAGTGTCCTCCTGTGTGGGGTGAGGGCGCCTGCGCCTCGCCGAGGCCTCGAGAAGGTGCTCCCCGAGCCGATCCGGACAGGCCAGCTGAGCTGGTCTGAGCCCGTCAGCGCCTCGCCTCGGCCCCACGGCCGAGTCTCCGGGCGGCCGGGCCCTGGAGGGACGAGGGCGTTTCTGGCCATGCCGGGTATGCCGATACAGACGTGATGCACTACTGCATGCGCGCGCAGCTGATGGCGAGCCAGCCTGCCGACTGCATTGCATTCCGGGCGGCAAGGCAGTCGGAGTCGAGCGGCCGCTTACTCAGCTGGCCACGCCTGTCAGGTGATGGGCTGATATCCGAGATCTCGATGATCGGCCGGGATAGGAGTCGGTACCAGAGTCGATATATCTGGGCTCCGCCGCACCACCGTATATCTCGACGGCATGCGGCTGTGTCTCTGATCCGATCCACAGAAGGAGCTGGCTACCAGCGAGGCCATCACACGAGCATAGCTGACATCACGGCCGCGGCCCCTATCGACCCTCGGCTGGTTCGATCCCAGCCCGGCGAGTTCCGTACCCAGGCCACTCTGGGTCGGCATGCACGGGTGGCGGCCAACCGGGCTAGCTGAGACGGGGCCGGAGTGTGTCAAAGCATTTCCTGCCATTGCCTGCCATGTCAGCTTCCGACTCGTGAGGTTACGGTGGTGGATAAGTGTGCAGGTACCAGTGTACTTACTTGCTATCCCTCTGTCACGCCCCCTCGCCCTGCTTAGCCTTGGTATCCAGACCCTCAATATCCAGTACCGCTCGGCCTGCTACCTGCGCTTGTCGGCCTATTCGCACCCCTCATCCGGGCCCCAGGCCATACGTGATGTGATGGTCAGCCCCATTGTGATATAAGCCGGCGAGCCCAAGCCATCATAATAGGTTGCTGTCATTCATCGTCAGCCGAGGTTGATGCAGATCCGCCAAGCCGCTGTGCGTCACTCGGCCATCCAGGGCAGCAGCGAGCGCTCAAGTGCCACAAACAGGACGAGGCTGGGCCGGCTCTGTTGGCGACCTACCCTCTTGACTCAATATCGAAATTCCAAATGATACTCAATATCGAATAGTTCAATCTCTAGGTTGGTAGCAGCTAACATTCCAAAACAACAACCCGGACCAATCCTATCTCTATCCCCATTCCAATCCATCACCAAAACAACAAACCAGACCAAGCCTATCCCTCTTCCCATTCCCATCCATCACCACTTCATCTCTGCCTCCGCTTCTCTTTCCCCCCTCTCTCTCCTGCCCTCCCACTCCTTCCCCCCCCCCCCCTCTCTTTAGCCTCGGAAAATCCACTCTACTCTTCAAACAGCAACCCGGTTCGGAGCTGTTCTCGCGCGCGCACCCACGCGCTCAACCCACCTCAGTTTTAGATACCGCGCCCGCTCGATTCCATTTGATCTTGCTATTCCTCTGTCCCCTCTCTCTTTTTTTGTTTATTTACCCGTGTTCACTTATCTCGATCCCGGCTGGTGTCTTCGACTCGGGTCGGCCAGGGTCACAATCAAATCCATGCCGAATGACCTACGATTCCTACGGATTCGTCGGCGATCCGTGTAGTTCGGCTTTTTGAATCCACGAATCCACGTTCCCAGACAAGCGTCCATGGCCTGCGGCCGGCACAGGGCTTTCTAGGGCCGATCTAGGGACAGCGGTTTCTGGGACACTGGGCGCTCTCGTATGCCGGTTTTTTCCCCCATGGGTCCGGGTTGGAAGGTTATGTGTAGTGATCGACGGTCGCACGGCTGCTGGCGGGGCGACTCCTCGCTTAATTAAGCCTTGAGGTTGCTGCGTGAATTCGGTTGACGTGTTCGGATCTTGTTGTCTCTGGGAGGGCTTTCGAGACTCGTGTAGCACCTGCCCCGGACGGTTGGGTCCCCTCTGCACCATAGTCCCGGATTGCGACGACGACATAGTCGCAAAACTTCCCGGCGCGTTATTCGTGGGTGGCGATGGTGCCGGAGCCGCGAATGTCGTCGATAGCGCAGCCATAGATCCCGGCGTCAGCGGCACAGTCGCGGCTCGCATTGGCCGCGGAGTTTGAGCTCGCCGCGGCTGTCCTGCCGGCAGCAGAGTCGCAGATCCCGATGGTACCGGAGTTTTAGCTCGCGGCGGCTGTTCTTTTGGCACCATAGTCGCAGATCTCGATGGTAGCGGAGTTTTAGCTCGCGGCGGCTGTTCTTTTGGCACCATAGTCGCAGATCTCGATGGTAACGGAGTTTTAGCTCGCGGCGTATTTCCTACCGGCAGCACAGTCGCAGATCGCGATGGCACTATTCTCGCCGACTCCGTCGCCGTCGGCGCGGATCGCAGCGTATCGGATTTCGACCCTTTTCCCTTGGATTTTGACCGATCATCCTTGGATTGCGACCCATCTCTAACCGTTGATCCCGACGGCGTCGGAGCCGCATGTCGCGCCCGCACCAGAGTCGTTCCATGTGGAGAAATCCGGGTCGCCGGTAACTCAGCCATTGCTAGCGTGTAGGACAGTGGACGATGGAGAGAGCTGTGATTTGTAGCAGTCGAGAGACAGCTGGCGTGGCAGCAATATCACCGGGAAATGGTTCTGGTTCTGGTTCTGCTCTGCTGCTGCTGGAATCCGGGGCCTGTTGCTGCGGCTGATGCTGCTGTTCTCTGAACCTATACGTAGCGAGAAACGGCTCGGTATTTATACCCGGACCCATGCCCAGCATAACGGCATCTTTCCCGCCCGAGGCACTTGGTCCCTCCATCATGACGACGACACTGGTCGCTCCGAGGGGCCTCGAGAGTGCATACCATTTCCGGTGCGATTCCTCACCGCTCCTTGCTTCCCCCGTCGAGGGAGCCGGGTGGGAGACGCTGCCGCCCGCAGCGAGCCAGGCCGTCAGCATCGCGGGCCCCCCACCGGCCCATTCGGCCGGCCAGCTGATTACACCGCCGCCGTAGACACGTCACATGGAGATATACGCGCGAGTAAAAAATTTCAGATTTTCTTCTCCGGGTCGCAGCACCCTCGGCCTCGGCCTCGCACTGCCTCGCGCTCCACTGCTGATGCGGCTATTTTCCGACATCACATTCCTCAATGGAGCGGCCTCGACTCCGGGCAAGTTGAGAATTTGGCCCGGCGACGGCCGACGGTCGAGACCTCATGGCCAGGTGTCCACATCCCGCAGCCAACCACATCCGCGGCAAATTTGCATCTCGATGCTGCGCAGGTCCTTGCATGCTGATTCCACGATCGGACCCACGGCCCACGAGGAGGCCCCATTCTCGCGGCCCTTCCTTATCCATTTCCTTGCTTCTTGCTCGTGGCGAACGGCACTGCGTTCTGGCCCACTCCCTGACGGGGTCCGCGGCCGGCCGACAACAGGGATCCTGGTGCGGGCAGGTTTTTTTTTTGCAGAGGCCCCGCCCTTCCGCCCTTCCGCCCTTCCGCCCTGCCCTTCCGGCCGACTGCCTTTCTGCCCTACCCTTCCGCCTATCCCCTCGGCTCCTTTCATCTCGGCTCCGTACGATTCACTCCCCGGCTCATTTCCAGAGCGACACGAGGTTGCCGTGCCCCGGACGTGGCCTCCTCTCGATCTGCTAATGCCGAGGGCTGGGACCCAAGTGCACTTCTGTTGGCAGGTGATGGTAATCGAGAGTAATTTTCTCATCGAGGCGCAGATAATGGCCGACAAATCGCTCATCGGCTGACAGACGATGGGCCATCATCCGACAGTAGAATGCCTTATCACAGCGTCTGATTCGCGAGCGCGGCCGCCTGCCCAGCCAACTTCGAGATGACGATAGTAATCATCATTGGATTGGCTGCAGCTTGGACCTGCCGGCTGGTTGCTGGTTGCTGAATCAGCGGTGTATGCAGGCCCCTCCGGCCTGCAGCCAGAGCACTTTTTGGCAGGGACCGTTTTTAATTGGCCCATATCCGCACATCTCTCACCCCTACCAAGAAAAAGCGGGGGTTCGGTAAGGCCAGCGGCGGCAGCCCCGCCATGGCCACGCCGTCCCCGTCCCCGTCCACCACCACTCGTCCACCACCGCCACCGCTACCACCACCATCACCGCCACCCAGTCAGAAGCTGGGAGAATGAGCGATCTGCGAGTGGGACCTCCCTCGCCTGGGGGGAGAGAGCTTCGCTGAGCAAGCTGTGAGGGATTGGATTGCCCGACGCCGGTCGGCCACCATGTTTCCGTATCACCCACTTTGAGAACGGGCCAGACGAAGGGTGTAGACGAAGGGATTTGCATTTTGCCAGTTTCACAAATCCTCACTTTTGCCCGAGGTGGATCGATGCGTCTCGCTTCGCTCCGGCCGCGCTCCGCGCTCGCTCGATCCCGACAACCGCCAGCACCGGGGGTGGGCAAGCCCAGGGCGGACCTTGGGCATGAAAATCTCTGCCGGGTCAAGATATCGATCGGTTCCCGCCCTGTCAAGTTCTAATTGTGGGAGAGCAATAGAGAAAAGCCGGATCGTCGGCGCCAACATGGAGCCACTTCCGCGTGCCGGACGGGAATTCGGGCACCGCCACAGCCATGCAATGCAGGCACACGCTCACACCCGTTGGAGGCACCCGCAGAGGAGACAGGGGGATGATCCTGACTCGGATGCCACCACTTCGGGTCAGCTCTATTTAAAAATCCCCCCCTCGCTCGCTTCCCCCCACCATCCATCACGCACCCACACGATTTGAGTCCGAGAATCCGAACCAAACCGCCGTTTCCGTGCCGTGGCGCCTCCCCCCTCCCTGCAGTGACAAGTGACGAGCGAAGAACATTCCAGGATCCCAGACAAGAGTAGGCGGGGCAAGCCGGCGGGGAAGGGACAGGCACAGGCAGGACAGGCAGGACAGGCAGGACAGGCAGGACAGGCAGGACAGGCAGGGCGGGACAGGGAGCAAAAGTGTTTGCGTCACAGCGCCCGCGACTGCGACCGGGCCAGTCAACAACCAGACCAGAATACGGAACCGGACACCCCGGATCGCACCACGTGCTGGCCTCGCCGCTGCGGCGTAGTCGCCGGGCGCAGCTCAGCCTCCCAAAAGCAAAAAGCCTCGTTTCTGCGATCGCGCTCGACCTCGACGGCGACGGCTCTGCGACCTCCGACTTTCCTATCCCAGCCGCCGCCGCCTTCTTCTTCTTCTCCGGTCTTTTCCGGAACCGGGCCCGATTCAAGCCGACCAAGATAATATATACGCAATATACCGAGGCACGAGGCCAAAACCGTCGCGGTCGAGTCACCATGGCCTCGACCGGTGTCAGGAGGAGGGACACCACCAAGGGCCCCCCTCTGCGGATATTATCCCTTGGTAAGCCCCCTCCCGGCGGCGGAAAACCGGCCAAGCGCGAGCTAACTGTCGGCCGGTCGGTCTTGCTCAGATGGCGGAGGCGTGCGCGGCTACTCGATGCTCATCATCCTGCAGGAGCTCATGCATCGGACCTACGTCGAGATGGAGGGCCGGCCGCCGCGACGAGACCAGATCCCGAAGCCGTGCGACGTGTTCGACCTGATCGTCGGCACCGGCACCGGCGGCCTGATCGCCCTGATGCTCGGCCGGCTGCGCATGGACCTGGAGACGTGCAAGGAGGTGTACGTGCGCCTGACCAGGGTCGTGTTCGAGACGGACAAGACTTTTGCCGGCATCCCATTCCGGTCCACCCTGTTCAAGGCGTCCCGGCTCGAGGACGCGATCCAGGAGTGCGTGCAGGAGCACACCGTCTTCGTCGGCGAAGGCAACGACGGCGCCTCCGAGCTGGACATGGAGGAGGCGACCGCGGCGACCGGGTTCGCCGGCTCGGCCGCCTGCTCGGCCCTGACCGGGCGCACACCCCGGCGGCACTCGAGCAACGCGAGCGTGCTCAGCTTCAGCGCCAAGAGCCCGCATGCCCAGATGTCGCGCCCGGTCTGGAACAACAAGCTTGGCAATCCGGAGGCGCGCCTGTACGATGCGCGGGAGAACAGGACAAAAACGTCAGTAGCGCGCGCACGCGACCGCGGCCGCCGCAGCGGCCGGCTCCTCAACGCAGCGAGACGGAGACTAACGGAAAGATGACAGGGCCGTCACCGCCGTGTACAAGGGAACGCCAAAGAGCGGGCGCTCGGTCTTGCTGCGGTCGTACGACTCGCGCCGGGAGCCGGCGATCGAGTTCGACTGCAAGGTCTGGGAAGCCGGCCGGGCCACGTGCGCCATCAGCCTCGCGTTCAAGCCGATCCAGATAGGCCAGTCCGTCTTCCAGGACGAGGGCGCCGGCACGTTCAATCCCTCGCCCGAGGCCCTCGACGAGGCCGTCGTCAATGAGTGGCCCGGCCGCGAGGTTGGCGTCTTTCTCAGCGTCGGCACGGGCCGGCGCCCCAAGTCCTCGGACCCGCGCGGAGGGAGCGCAGGCAGCGGTGGGAACCACCAGCACCACCACCACATATGGTACGAGGGCTTCCTCGGCGGCTTCGCCGAGGCACGGCAGAACCTGATCTCCAAGATCGAGAACTGCGAGACGATTCACGAGTACATGACGGCCGAGCACCTGGCTCGCCGGGGCGTCAACATCGAGAACTACTACCGCCTTAATGTGGAAATGGGCGTCGGCGAGTTCGGAATGAACGAGTGGCACCGCCTGTCCGACATCAGCACCAGCACGCGGCGGTACTTGATGCGGGATAGCGAGCAGAAGATGGTCGAGGGCATCTCCACGAAGCTGGCCAAGATCCACCGGGCGAGGATGCGGCTCGAGTCTGCGGCGGCGGCCGCCGCCACCTCTGCCCTGCTGGGAGCGTCGCCGCCGCCGCCGCCGCCGCTTTCGGATCTGTCGTCGCCGCTGGCCGCCGAGCTGCCGGCCGAGGTGCCGACGGGATGGCCGCCGCCGCCCAGCTCGCCGCCCAGCCGGCAGTCATATGACTCGGGGATGCCCGATAGCCTCCACGCGCACCGGCGGACACCGTCGCCCATGACGCCGTCCGAGCGGGCTTCAAATCCGCAGGTCGTCATCAGCCCTCTGGCCCCGTACTCGCTCCAGCATCAGCATCATCACTCCAACCATCACCATCACCACCGCCACACGTCGCTGCCACCGCTCACATCCCGGTTGAACGGCGACGACGACCACGACGACCACGACGACGACCACGACGACGACCACGACGATCAGATGGGCAGCGATCAGTTCGTCGTGACGGCGCCGACGCCTGACCAGTATCGGACCGCCACCGGGGCTGACAAGGTCTCCACCACGGCCGAGTCGGATGAGCGGCCGAGGTATTATCGGTACTCGCAGCCGCCACTGGCCACCAACTTCACCGCCCACGCCGCGCGCCGGATTGAGCCGCCACCGATCCCGCCCAAGACGCCGTTGCCGGATCACCATCAGCTGAAGCAGCCGGCCCTGCCGCCGTATCCGACGGAGGAAGACGAGCCGCCGCCACTGGTGAACATGGCGAGGAAACCAGACTACCGGAGGAGGTGAGGGCTTGTGGGGGCGAGAGGCGATGGCTGGGTCGGGGTTGAGACATGATAGCACTGCGGCAGGGGGAGTGCATGGAGGCGCTGGTAGATGATGGGGAGTGGATGCGGAAATGTTGACATGTCTTTCTTCTTCTTTTCTATCTTCACGGTACATTGGCTTCCACGGGCGGGTGGCCGATTCTGCCCGACGGCTCCCCTGGATGGGGGTGACGCGACCTGATTGCCAGAGTCGGGAGGGGCGGTTCGGGCACGCGGGAGTGGGAGCAGGGGCGGGAGCAGGGGGAGGGGGGGGTCGAAAGTTGGCTGGGTTTGGGAGGGGATTTTATTTCTGGTTTTGGATTTCACGAGCCGAATGATACCAACAGTCGAGGAGGAAGGACGATGGCATGATGGATATGCCGGGTTTTTTGATGGGTATGATTGGGGGAGGGGGGGCACGGGGGCACGGGGGACGGTGGAGATTGAATGGTCCGGCGAATAGAGCAGGTATTTTGGTGGATATGATGGTTCATGAGATGTGATGAATCTCAGCTGGGCGGGAGGGGTGCAATGAGCATGACCGACAGCGAGCGCCGCAAAACTCGACAATAATAGTTGACGGCCGGGCTGGCGAGCCGCCGAGCCATCGGCCTGGGGCCGCGGCCTGCACCAGGTAGGGTGATATTTCTTACCCTGCCCCCCGGCTGGCTTGTTCGTATGTCGTCTGATGCGTAGACATGGCAACCTACTACTTCTCCTGCTCGTAGGATTCAGGGCCCAGTTGATACAATCGGCGAGATAGGTCGTCGCGTGCATGTGGTGCTGATTCGATGAGTGGTGCTGACTCGATGTGTGTTGCGTGGTGGTGCTGATTCGATACGCGCGACCCCCTTCGGGTCCGTCGACCCGACCCCCGGCCCGACCCCTCACTTGATCATTAAACACCCCGTCTGACCTCGCTGGTGCTTCCCAAGTGTTCCTGCTTCCCGAGTGTTACTGCTTCCCGAGTGGTGCTTCTTGACTGGCGCTTCTCTACCGGTGTCTCTTCTCGTTCTTCTTCTTCTGCTCATCTACTCGTCCCCCTCGACATCTCGAAATGGCCTCTCCCATCGGCGTCGCTTTCATCGGCGCTGGCCTATTTGTCAAAGAAGAGCACTTGGTCGGTCGGCCTCACCCCCAGACACATAAAGCCGGGGCCACGCACGGTGCCGCCCAACGCTGACTTGGCCCAGCCCGCCGTCCTCGCCACCCCCCTGCTCTCCCTCCGAGCCATCTACTCGCGCACCCAGGCCAGCGCCGAGTCGGCCGCCGCCCTCGTGCCCGCCGGCGTCCCGGCCCCGGACCTGTACTCAGACGACTCGGGCCCGGGCCAGAAGCTGCCGGACCTGCTGGCCCGCGTCGACGTCTCCGCCGTCATCGTGTCCGTCTCCATCGGCCAGATCGCCCGCCACGCGGACCAGGCCCTGGCCGCCGGCAAGCACGTGCTGTCGGAGAAGCCAATCGCCCACGACGTGGCGACGGCGTTCCCCGACGGCCAACTCTACGTCGACCTCGCCGGCATGCAGCCTGACCCAGTACCGCCCGCCGCCGTGCTCAACCGTTTCCTCCGCACGCTGGGCGTGGCCGAGAGCGCTATTCCGGCCGAGACAGCTGAACGAAGTGCCCTGTTCCGTTCGTGCGTAGCCGAGCGGCGACTCCTGTTCGTACTGGACAACGCCGCCGGCGAAGCCCAGATCCGCCCGCTGCTCCCGGGCAGCAGCTCGTGCGCCGTCCTGGTTACAGCCCGGCATCGACTCGTCGCACTGGGCGGAGCGGAGCCACTTGACCTCGGCGTCCTCACTGAAGAGGAATCGGTGGTGATGCTGCGGCGCGTCCTCGGCGACCACCGCGTCAACCGCGACCTCGCGGGAGCGACTTCGATCGCCGAACAGTGCGGGCGTCTTCCGTTGGCGCTGCGGATCGCGGCCGCCCGACTCGGCGCCCACCCGCACTGGTCGCTGAGCCGCTT
>JAOYNC020062247.1:0-10031 GCA_025802115.2 Bertia moriformis
GGAATCGGTTCCCCTTGGCGCTACATCTTGTCTTTTCGACCGGAGCCGGACGGCTTCATCGTCTGCCCCCCATCTTGTCCTTCCGTCAGAAGGGGCTGCAAAGTGATGTTCCGCCCCACCTCGCCTTCTCGCTCTCGGGCAGTGAATCGTATCGGGCACCCCTACGCCTTCGCCGGAGCCATGGCGCCCTGAAAGCGTTTAGCTTGGTTCTATGCGTTCCCCGTTTCTGCCGTTGCGCCTGCGCCTCCCTGCCGCTGCCTCCGTTCTCGTCTTCGGAATGACCCTTCCGGCGCAGCTTACGCTGCTGCCCGCACCGCGGGAGGCTGCTGCGGGTCGCACGCTGCCTGTTACGTCCGGGATCAGCGTGGTGTGCAGCGGGTGCGATGCAGAGGACACGTTTGCCGCCAGTGAACTTTCCAGCGGCCTGGCAGCAGCGGGTGTCACCGTCTCGGCCGGCGCGGCCAGCACGAGGGCCGCGAGGTCAACGCACCGCGTCAGGTGCGCGTGCACCGCCTCGAGCGGCGGGATGCCGATCGGCCGGCCGGGGTCCACCGTGACGGTGAGGGCCGGCAGGGTGCGGGGCTGCAGATGCAGCGTGCCCTTGACGATGCGGGTGCCGACCCGGGTGAGGAACCCCTTGACGGCCTCGTTGCGCGGCGTCGAGAAGGCGAGCGTGCTGCTCCCGGGGTCGGCCGCGGCCGCCAGCAGCCCGTAGCACTCGTCGAGGCCCTGCTTGACCTCGGCGAGGATCGCGAGCGTTTCCGAGCCGATGAAGACGAGCTCGCGCCGCTTGCGGCCGGTGCGGACGTCAATTAACATCTTGTGATATCGAGCTTCTGCTGCAAAGGGCAGAGAGAGAATCGAGAGAGCCAGCGCGCTCGCTCTCTCATTTTATACATGATGGATCGGCGGTACAGCTGCCTTGGCGTGGACGTACGTACATAGGTCTCCGCCCTGAGCGATTCCAGCTCGGCCGGGCCGACAGGGGGCCAGATGGCCAGGGACATGGTCTTGTTCCCGTGTTTGTGCTGATGCTATACTGGGTATACTGTGCTGTGGCAGGATTCTATTGCGGATGCGTAGGCAGCAGCCATTGAGGCCAGCCGCGGGCCGAGGGAGGAATGCGCGTTCAGTGAGGCGGTCGTGACGGCGGCGCGCAGACCAGACCCCTCACCCCAGCCCCACTATCAAAACGGCCCACCTGCCCAGTCTGCCGGCCAGGCCGCTCACCCCGCAGGTCCAGACTGCTGCTGGCTGCCTCCACTAGCAGCAGTCTTGAGCCAGCGCCCACGTCCACGCCCACGCCACCAGACTGGCGAGACGGTCGGTAATTCAGCTGCCTGGTCCGGGACCCTGCTCCGGCATTGATGAATTGACTGATTAACCGGATCTGTCGCGACGACCGCCGACCCGCCCAACTTTGCCATGGCTGGCGACGAGCCCTCTGGACGGCCCAAGCCCGCGCCTGCAGCAGCGGCAGCACCAGCCCACCACAAACTGCCCCCCCTACCCAAAGGTAGCTACTGACCAGCCAGCCGGCTGGGGAGCCAGCCCCCCTCCGCCCCCGCCTCAATTAATTCCTAACGCGCGGCGCGACCCCAGGCTACCGCATACAAAAACGACCGATCCCGCGGCGGCGCGGCCCGCCCGTCGGCCCCCCCGGCTCCGCCTCCGCCTCCCCACAGACCCGGCTGATCTACGTGCCGTCGTCGGGGTCTTTCATGTCCGTGGTCCGGCGCGCGCTGAAGCACCTCGACCGAGCCCACCGCGAGGCCGGCCCGTCCTCGGCCCTCAAGGGAGGCAAGAAGACCGCGTCGCTGGCCGACCGCGTCCGCGCGCTGGAGAATGCGGCCGCGGCGGGGGGGGAGGCCGAGGCCGGCGGCCGAGGCGGGGGCGCCGGTGGTGCGTACGCGGTCGTGCTCCTCGGCACAGGCCGGGCTATCGAGCGGACGCTTGGCCTGGCGGCGTGGTTTGAGCAGAGGAGGGGCGAGTACGTCGTTGAGATGCGGACGCGGACGGTGGGTGCGGTCGATGACCTGGTCAGGCGGCCGGGGCAGGAGGGGGCCGGGCAGGAGGGCGGCCAGCAGGAAGGTAGAGCCGATTCAGACACGCAAAACATAGATCAAAGACCAGAGCGGCACGGGGAGGGCGGGGAGGAGCGTGAGCGCGAGGACGAGGGCGAGGGCGAGGGTCGTTCAGCCGGGCTGGAATCGGACGAGGGCCAAGTCAGGCAAGAAGAGAAGGACGAGGAGGATGAGCCGGTCCAAGACAGCAGGGTCCGGATGGTCAGCTGCCTGGAAGTTACGATTAGGATGCGAATATGAGCAGTCATATGGGCAGCAGGGCCCCCGCAAGCCGGGCTTTCTCAGGATTGAGAGATGGTAAGGCGGTGGGGGGGCTAGAGAGCGAGAGGTGGCGTGGCACCCGGACCCGGACCCCCTGGTGCTCCCCCGGCCGGCCAGAAGCGCGGGCGGGCACTGATGCCCCGACCGGCTTGAGACGCACTGGCCGACAACATCTCGCCGATCCGCGTGTGGTGCGGGGGGCCTCCTATGTCCCGGTGAGCCGTGGCTCGACGAGCCAGAGATGCACCAATCTCCCGGTCCGCTGATGACGACTTGGCCGGTCAGAGCTGCCCCAGTGAGCGAGCGCCAGCAAGCCAGAAATGCCACCAGACCACTGATGACTTGGCGAGCTAGAGCCGCGCCCGCGAGCGAGCACTAGCAAGCCGGACATGGCGCCGCGATCTCTGGGACATGCGCCGCCCCCCATTGCTGGCCCAGCGAGCCACCGCCGGACATGCCACAAACCATCCAGTGCCCCGCCAGGCCGGACATGGAATGGACCACAGTTCAGATAGGATACCGCCATAATGATAATGCAGTCCACCCACCGGGCTGCAGCACGAGCGGGACTGCCCAATCCGGTAACCCAGTCCCCGCCATTCCCACGACCACCAACCCATCCACCAACCATCCACCAACCGCCAACCATCCACCAACCACCACCGCCCGATATCCACCCACTAACTAATCCAGCAGGAAGAAGGGAACCCGGGAACCATCCGACGCAGTCCCCGCCCGCCCTACGGCGATAGTGGAGGGGGATGACGGGGCACTCGATTGGCCAGACGCACCAGTCTTGCAGGTTGCCCACGTAAGAACAGCAAGACAAGCTGCCTATTCCGACCGTGGTCCCGAGTCTGGGTGCCTGTCTAGGTGTCGTCTGTGTGACTGTCTGGCCGTCTGTCTGTGTCACTGTCTCCCGGCCCGGAACCGTGGGCCTCTCGAATTTTTGCCGTCATTTTTTCTCTCCTGCCTCTTTTTTGATTTTGCCCTCATCTGGCTCCCCGCTTCCCGGCCCGACTTGCACCAGTGCCCGTCTGTATAGTGCCAGCGCGATATTGACACCATGCCCCCCTGTGTGGGCGGTGTGAGGTGGGTCTTCCGTCTCCGGATTGGAGCGCGAGAACAGGCCAGGCCAGGCCAGGGCTCCACCCCGAGCGCTCCTCCGGGACTTGGACCGGCCCAGACCCATCCACCCGCCGGATTGGCTCGCCACCAGTGACCCCACCCCACCCCGTCCCACCCCACCACCACCACCACCACCTCACCTCCTCTCCATCCCCCATCGCCCCTCTCGGCGGCCGCTCGTCCGCATCCCCTGCATCCGCATCTGCATCTGCCTGCATCCTGCTTATGGCTGTTGTGCTGCTGCTTCCTTTCCCTTCCCCGCCGTCCCTCGGCCCACGCCCCTCGCCCCTCGCCGGTCGGTCGTCTCCGGTTGGGCCTAGACCCAGACAGACCGTAACCTCGAACTGGGCCGATAAGTGCATATGCGTGCATGCGTCGATCGGGACATATCCCTCTTGCCATGGCTTCCCGCCGTGCCAGCACAGCGAGGGAAGGTGAGAGGGGAGGAGGACGGGGGCTCCTTCCTTCCTCCAAGGCCACCGCCGCGGGGGCGTGGCTTGAAATAGTCATGTTGCCTGCTCTCTGCTTGCCCTCTTGCTGCCCACTGCCACTGCCACTGCCACCATCAACACTTGAAGATCAGTAGTACTCGGACTCCAGCGCCACCGCCGCCGCCGCCGGCCCCGCGAAGGCCCTCGCCAGCGCCGTGCCACGACCACCGACTACGAAATTCCAGCAGCCATGCCTATTGACTCTGAAAAGCCAGCATCCAGCTCCGGCCAGCGAGCAGCCTGCTCCGGAGTGCCTGCTGTGAACGCCGAAACGCCGCCAGCCATGGCCGCCGACCCCGAAAAGGCAGAAGCCACCCGCACCACCACCCACCCAGTCCCCTCCTCATCCACTTCGTTCGCCTCGGCCACTTCATCTCCCGTAAACGACTCCGCCACCTGCACGGCCCATGCCTTCGCCACCGACTTCCCCGACGGCGGCCGCGACGCCTGGCTGGCCGTCCTCGGCATGTGGTGCACCATGTTCACCACGTTCGGCGTCCAGAACGCCATGGGCGTGTTCCAGGACTACTACGCCCGCGACGGGCTCCGGGACTACTCTGTCAGCGCCACCAGCTGGATCCTCTCCGTCATGGTGTTCACCCTGTCGGTTACGGGCGTGCTGTTCGGCTACCTCGCCGATCGGTTCGGCCCCCGCCCCCTGATCATCGGCGGCACCATCACCTGCACCGCCGGGCTCGTCGCCCTCTCCTTCTCGCGCACCTACTGGCACTACTTCCTCTCGCAGTCGGTCCTGTGGGCCCTCGGCGCCGCCGCCGTGTGCTTCGCCGGCATGTCGGCGCCGGCCACGTATTTCCTGCGCCGCCGCGGCCTGGCGGTGGGGATATCCATGACGGGCGCCTCGGTCAGCGGGATCGTGCTGCCGCTGATGCTGCGGCCGCTGATCGGCCGGATCGGGTTCCCCTGGGCCGTGCGCGCCCTGGCCCTGCTCTTCCTCGTCCTGCAGGTCGTGGCCGTGTTTGCGGTCCGGTACCGGGCGCGGGCCGGCGGGTGCGAGCCAGCGGCGGCGGGACCGGAAGGGCTGGCGGTCGGCTGGCGGAAGTACGTGTCCAGCGTGAGGGGCGGCCCGATCGTATGGACCATCTTCGGCTTCTTCCTCTTCTGGCTCGGCCTGCTCCTGCCCTTCAACTACGCCATCCTCCAGGCGACCGACCAGGGCATGTCCGGCACCCTTGCTCTCGCCGTGCTGCCGGTCATGAATGCGCTGGGGTAAGTCAAGAACTTCGCCTCCTCCCCTCCGGCTCCAAACCGAATAGTAAATAGTAACAACACCCCTTCTGCTGCCCCGGCCAGCGTCCTTGGCCGGATCATCCCCGGCCTCGCGGCCGACCGACTCGGCCGGTTCAACACCACGATCGCGGTCTGCACCGCCGCCGCGATCGGGTGCTTCGCGGTCTGGATTCCCGGCGGGGGCAGCGTCGCCGCCATCGTGGTGTTCGTCGCCATATTCGGCTTCACCTCGGGCGCGGCCTCCTCCCTCGAGCCCGTCCTGGTCGCCCAGATCTCGGACCTGTCCCAGCTGGGGACCCGGAACGGGGCCGCCTTCACGATCCAGGCGTTTGGCAGCCTGATCGGGCCCCCGATCGGGGGCGCCATCGTCGCCGCCCAGGACGGGAGCTACGTGGGGCTGCAGGTGTTCTGCGGCCTCTGCATGGCCGGGTGTGCGATCGCATTCTGGTTCGCGAGGCAGGCGCAGGCCGAGCTGCGCAGGAAGACGTGGCGCGTGTGAGAGGCGAGGGCGCCCGAGACGGGGTATGCTCCGCGCCTCCTATCCTCTCCAAGACACCTTGTGAGTAGTCGCCAAACAAGTTTGGCCACTCACCTGGAGGATGGGGGTTTAGATGTTTTAATAGTATTACACTCCTGGCCGGCCGCCGGGAGCGGACTGCCGGCTAGGTCTCGGAATCTCCGAGGTGCTCTCTGACCCCACCATCCCACCACCCCATCACCGCGCCCGCATCCCACAGCAGCCCCCTTTGGCTTGGCCTCTGGCTGTCGCTGAGACAGGTCGGGAGAAGAATGTGGCCACTCCCCATAGATAGACCCCCCGATCATGAACCCCTTTGGTTCACGGGTTGCTGGTGTATGTTGGATCAGCCGGCCAGGCTGGCCAATGGAACCCGTCGAACACGGCATGTCTCATTGGACACACGCACCTGACACATGATTCGGGCGTGGGGCACCGGGCGCCGGGCGCCGGGCCCTTGCATGTCATCTCTCAGAAGTGTGCCTGGCGCCGGGCCCCTGCATGCAATCTCTGTCAGAAATGTGCCTGGCAGGTAGGACTCGGGTGCGGGGGCCCCTGTTCAACGGGACTCGGACACGGACACGGCTTGTATATACTCAGACATGTGCCGGATACTACTACTCGGTCGTGGGATCCCCCAGCCACCACCTGCGTCGTCTCGCCACAGACATGCGCGAGACGAGACACAACTCGAGGCCGGAGGCCCCTGTACACCTGTCTACCTGTCTAAAGCGACCGCATTCTAAACTGTCGCCCCCTCCTTGTACTCCTCCAGCCCCGCCATCCTCTCCAGCAGGGCCCAGACTTCGTCTACGCCGTCCAGGGACCACCTCGCGCAGGTGGCCAGCGGCTCCCTCTTCACAAACACGGTCCACACGCCGCCGCCACTACCGCCCTCAAGCTTGCCCTCGCCGACCAGGGCGTGTGCCGCCGCATACATATCCTCATCAGTCGGCTCGTCGCCGGCACACAGCACAAAGGGCGGATATCCGTGCTGGCCGATGAGCTCCCGCGCGATCACGCCCTTGTTGACCGTATCCGGCCGAACCTCCACCACGCAGCTCCCCAGCTTGACCGAGATATCCGGGTAGCCCTGCACCAGCCCGGTCAGCTCCGACACGAGGGCGGCGACGATCGGGCCCGTGGTCTCCGGCTGGGCCTGCTGGGCCATTCGGTAAGTCAGCGCGAAGGAGCCCATCTTGCTCTCGAGGTACGTCATGCCTGTGCGCCAAGTCAGCCTGCCTGCCTGCCTGCCGGCCTGTCATCCTCCTTCATCCACCCTTCGCCCCCCGCTCGGACCCGGACCAGACTCACCCTGCAGTTTATCCACACACCGGTGAAGCGCCTCGCTCACGCGCCTCCTCAGATCCGACCCCTCGGCCAGGTCCGCCGCCGCCTCGCCAACCCACTCTGTCGAGCCAGGGTCCCTCCTGAACCCGCCGTGCTCCGCGCTCATACCCAGCCCCGCAATGTCTCCCAGGTTCGCCTCGAGAAAGTCACCGGGCCGGCCGCTGACGATCCAGACCGAGTTGCGCGGGTCGCGGCAGAGCCCTGCGAGGGCGCGGCGCAGGCGCGGCGTCGGCAGCGCCCGGCCCGAGTCCGGGATCACGTAGCTCACCGTCCCGTCGTAGTCCAGCAGGATGAGCCGCTTGGAGTGGGCCGGCGCGGCGGCGAAGGATGATAGCAGCGCCGGTACGGGCAGCGGGGGCGGGGGGGATACCATCGTAGACGCGCGGGTGTGACAGCTAACACGAGATTGGGAAGGAACTAAGAACGGAGGTGGATGTGAGCAGACAAGGTTGGAGAAATGGGGGGACAGTGAGATGGGGGGATGGGGATGGGGTAGGGAGGGCGGAGTGAGAGGCTGGCCGGCCGGCCGGCCGGTCAGCCGGTCAGCCGGCCTACTGGGCTCGGCCAGGCTCAGCCCATCATGGGGCCAGTCAGCGGTCCGCAGCGCAGCAGCAGAAGCACCATGAGATGGGTGAAAGTGAGGATCCGAGGTGGTAGAGGTCCCGCTGGTCAGCGATCTGGTGGGCATGGCCATCATCCGAGTTTGTTTCTCTCTTTTTTTTTTCATGCGATGCCGTGGCACAGATGACCAGCCTATGACCATATTTCCTGTCTGCATGCACACAGGTCCGGGTGTTCGACCCTTCTGGCGGCGGCAGCAGCAGCAGCAGCAGCCAAAATTGGCCGTGGGCCGCATAGCTACCCCATGGTGTATGAGGCTGTCGAGTGCAGGAGGCTGCCAAGCGTAAGATCCTCGGATCCGCGCATGGCCGGCAACCAGAGTCGCGCTGTTGGGGGGGGCTGGTATCGAGCGGGCATACGTGTTAGCAGCTGCGAGCATGACCAGGACCCCAGTGTACATGTGGACCGGCAGCATCTCGAAGCCTCTCAGCAGAAGGGCGGCATGAACCGGGCCGCATCGCGCTTCTGCTCTTCACGATAGATGCCTGTTCGTGTATGCTCATAACAGCTGCGAGCATGACAAGACCCCAGTGTCGAGACCAGTAGCATCTGGCGGCCTCAAATGAAATAGGCAGCGCACCCGGGCGTTGTGACGTGGATAAGGAATGGCATGATCACGATCCAGTCCAGTCCAATCCAATCCAGTCCCCCAAGTTACGTAGCCGCGTACCCTACCGGCCCAGGTTGTTCACCACGCTGCCGACCATAACCGCCATCTCCATCTCCCACTTCTTCACCTGGCTGGCCTCGTCATCCGCACCTCCCCTGCTGTTGCTGTTCCTGCTGCTGCTGCCGCTGCCGCTGCCGCCCCCCCCCCCCTTCCTCAGCCCCGCAAGGGACGGCGGCACGCTGCTCCCCTTTCTCACCGCATCGCGGATCGCATCTCCGACCGCGGCCTTGTTCGTGCGCAGAGTTCGGAGTGCGACTCCGCCCTTCGAGACTATTTCCTGCACTCGCGAGGAGACCCCGCCGGCCGTGGTGCGCCAGAAGAAAGACGCCAACGAGCCGGTCTCGAGGTGCGAGAGAAGCGGCTGGAGCAGGTTCGGGGGTGGCGTGTGGACGTGGCGGTGGTCGTTTTGTCGGGCCGGGTGTGGCAGCGACGGCGCCGGATCTGCCGGGTCTGCCGCCTGACCGGCCATTGGAGGCGAGGGCGCCGATGATGGTGATGACGGGAACAGAGGGTGTGACGGAGCCTTGGTTGCTTCCAGCACCATCTCGAGCGCGACCACGTTCTGGCACCGGCCAGCCACCTCGGCAAGCGCCCTCTCCAGCAGGGGCAGCTGCCCCAGCCCCCGCGCCAAGCCGGCCACACTGCTCTGCACCGCCGTCCGGACGTAGCTCTCTAGCGAGACCAGGAGCACGGTCGGGCCCCACCGGTCGGGCCGGATCCCGGCCGTGGGCGAGAGCAGGTAGAGGGCCACGAGGGCCGACACGGTCCGCGACCGCGTGTCCTCGCCCTGGGTGAAAGTGGCCGCGGCCGAGACGGAGAACTCTCGTATGATCCTCTCCGACGTCTCGCGCACGGCCCGCTCCGTCGGCTGGACCACAGTCTCGGACAGGAGCCGGATCGCGTCCACCCGGAGCAGCTGGTGGCCCTCCTGTCCCGGCGCGGTCTTGTCGAGGACGTCGCGCAGCGACAGCACCGTGTGAGCGCACCGCACCAGTGCCCTGTGGTTGCCGTCGTCCCTGTCCGTATCCTTGGCGTCCCCGTCGGCGGCGGCGCCGCCGCCGCCGAGCAGCTCGGCAAACTGGACCTCGAGCTGCCGGCCCAGGTTCAGGCACCGGCTCACGATCCGGGCCAGCCGCAGGGCCTCCCACACCCGGCCAGCCACGTGCCTGACCTCGTCTGCCTCGGCATGGCGCCCGATCACGTCCTTCTCGAGCTGGGCGTAGCCGTCGTTGAGGGCCCGGACGTGGCCGTCGAGCACGGTCACGATCCGGTCGCTGGCGGCGGCCCGGTCGCGGGTGTAGGCCAGGAGCGGGACCGCGTGACGGGTCGCGAGAGAGTCGATGCGCGAGTCGATCTCCTGGGCGTCGAAGAGGACACGCGACAGCGGGGTGGAGAGGTCCAGCGGCGGCGGGTCGTCGGGGTTGTTGGTCGCGAGCACGAGCGAGTTGGCGTGGGCGCAGGGGTCGAAGTCCGGGCCGAGGAGGGCGGGGAGGTCTACGTACGCCGGCGCGGCCGAGCCGGGGAAGGGGGCGTTGCCGAGTTCGAAACTCTCGGGCCGGGGGAAGAGGCCGCCGGCAGACATGGCGACTGATTCCGCATGCCGGGAGCCCCGAGGTCAAGGCTGCTGTCTTGGCCGACCGCTGAGGACATGGCACGGGGGG
>JAOYNC020062544.1:0-10007 GCA_025802115.2 Bertia moriformis
GCTTGGATGGGGTGATTTGCCGATGGCGGCTTTTGACCTCATACCGGTCGGACAATGAGCCTACTTACGCTCCAGAAAGCCGACATCGCTGCGAATGCGCCATAGTGGGTTGTCGCTAACACGATGATATTCAGTGCCTCATCGCAGGAAGCCCTCAAGGAGAAGTGCATGGCCGAATATGCTCGGATGGACGATCGTGCAGATACTCACCTTCCTTTTGAGTTCGGTGCCGGACATCGTCTGTGCTTCTTGATCCATGACACAATGCTTCAAGCATTAGTCAGCGGCGTAAATTCGCAAATTTTTACGAGAGGATTTCAATTTAAAGACCAAATGGAGGAGGATCATCTTGCTAAATCAGGAGATGTTATTGATTGGCTAACTCGCTTTCGCGAGGAAGCCGACTTAGCGAATGTCTTAGTGAGCGTGGCATTTCCGGCCGTTCTTGGAGACATGCTAAATTTTGTTTATGAGGCCTTAAATACCTCTCGCAAGGGCAAATTGACAGTTAGCTTTGCTCTTTTGCGCAAACCTGTTCAGGAGTCACTGTTCATAATTGAAGCTATGTTTCTAGATAGATTAGATTTTAACTCGAAGTTGACCAAGGACCCTCAAAAACTTCGGAGCCAAAAGGCTGGAGGGCTAGATGCGCAAGGTAAACGCATTGCAAAATGTATCGATCTTCTTGGCGAGCATGATCGGTTCGATGCTGATTATCTTGCACAGCTCCGATACGACAAGAGTAGTGAAGACAGCTTTGACGGCGTTTGTAACAAGGCAACCCATCTGATCACTGATCACAGAGCCATTCAAACCAAACCAATGGATATGAATCTCATCTTTCCCACTATTGAAGGCTATCAGACACAATGGTCGTATATCTATAGCAGGCTACCTTACGTGTTATTCTATATCTGGCGAGTAATCGAAAAGGTTCTCGAAACAGTGGATCAGACTGATCCAGTGTACCTCAGTTACATTGACAGGGTTTTATCGGCAAACGTCCTCCTCTGGTGGGACACAGTATCAAAACGTTATCGGGATTTCCGACTTGAGCGTTTTGTTCACGCCACGCGAAATCGGCTAGCGAAACACTGTGAGGAGCTCGATTGTGTGCTGACACAGGATAGCTTAGTGCGCATGTCTCATACCGGCGCACTTCCAGGCGAGACGCGTAGAAGCGCCGAAGGGCGATTAAGAAATTTCGAACGGCTTCGGTCCAAGCGTCGGCGACCTTTTCATCGAAAACCATGATTTGGAAAAGCCTCTCTCATATCTGTTTTCACCACTAGCAGATTTGATGGGCTTTTCTTACTCAAACTTCGAGTGCGATGTCAGCTATCCAGCTTAGTTGCTTCCAAACCGGCCAGTCCGCTCCCCACAAAACTCATGTGGAGCATCGTAATTAATTTATTCCGCGGTTATGCTGGAGGGTGTCCCCGAGCCTACTATTTCGGATGGGTTGTCCAATAGGTAAGTCCCCGGTGTAGCGCTTGCTCGAGGCTGGTGAAGGCTTGGACGAACAGCCCGCAGCCGCCGCTAAAGAACGCATCCCTAAATGTCGTTCGCTCACCGTCGGGGATTGGAGCAACGAGTTGAAACGCTGTAGGATGGGCGAATTTCGAAAAAAGTTTGAACTGCATCGCGAAATCTTCGGCTATTCCGCAGTCCTTGGCGGCATCTCTCACGTGCTTATACGCTCCATCCAAGTTCGTGATCCCAACTGCCGATGCCTTCTGAAGCAGCTCGGCCTCATTCTCCGCGACGCGAGATGACCAGTCGAATTGCGTGTCGCGCGATTCTCCCAATGTGGCGAAGGTCTTCAGCATTTCCCGCCCGTCGCGGCCAGCGTCCTCGTAGATGCGCCTAGCGTTTTCGACACTGCGGCAGCAGTAGGCAGTCAGCACCCGGAGCTCCAAAAGGTTCCTTGCCCTCCATGCCAGCAGTGGAAGATCGTAGTAGGCAGGCTCTTCGTGTGCCTTCCTTAGCTGGAGGTATTCAGCGGATACGGCATGCCAAAGCGAGGTGAGCAGCTGAAAGTGCCATAACCTGTCCTGAAGAACTGCTCCGTTGCAGCAGCGGACGATCACGTCATTCAGACTGGCCCAACGGCCGGACTCTGAAATCTGGGTTGCTTCTTCAACGATCCCGGCAAAATGTGGATCCACTCTTCAACCTAGGTGCTGCACAGCGGGATCGAGCCTGCCATCGCTTTCGATTGTACTGAAGGGGAAGATTTCCAAAGCGTCAGACGGCCATAGTTAGCCAAAGGCTTGTTCGGTGCATCAAAACCGAGCGCGGAAAATACCCGGAAGCGCCATCCCTCCCGATGCGCCATGTCCGCTTGTTCGGGCGCCACTATCAAAACCGGACAGGCGGCTTTCCACTCAGGAGAAGACCTCATTGCGATCTGGTTGTTAGTAGCGAGTGGCGTCGATGGGGGTGGTTGGTGGTGATGGGATCATGAGCGCCCTCCCCTCGTCGGGTGAGGCGGTGGTGAGGTTGGAGGTGAGCGGGTTGGTGGCGGAGCCGGGGTTGGGGCGGGCGTTGCTGGCGTTGAACAATGCGCATGCGGTCGAGTTGTCGTGGTTGGCGGCGGGACGGCTGGAGGTGTTGGTGGGGCGGGCGTTTTGGGCGGGCCGGGTCGGGGAGGCCGGGCTGTTGATCGCGTTCGATCAGGACGCGGATTACGAGAGCGTGAACTTCCAGTGGTTCCGGGAGCGGTTCGAGCGGTTCGTTTATGTGGATCGGGTGGTGGTGGCCGGGTCGGCGCGCGGGCGGGGGGTGGCGCGGGGGTTGTATCAGGCGGTGATGGCGCGGGCGGTGGCGGCGGGGCATGAGCGGGTGGTGTGCGAGGTGAATACCGAGCCGCCGAACGAGGGGTCGGCGCGGATGCATGCGGGGATGGGGTTCGTGACGGTCGGGCTGGGGGAGTTGGTGGGGAAGCGGGTGGCTTATCTGGAGCGGAGGTTGGGGAGCCGGGGTTGACCGGGCTCCCCTGCCCTGCCGGCGTCAGGTGCGCGGGCGGACGATTAGGTTAGACGCGCGGTCGGACGATCAGGCGGTAGGCGACGAGGATGATGATGGCGCCGACGATCGAGCCGATGAAGCCGGCGGACTGGTTGGGGCCGTACCAGCCGAGGCTCTGGCCGAGATAGGTGGCGACGAGGGCGCCGGCGATGCCGAGGACGATGGTGATGATGAAGCCGCCGGGGTCGCGGCCGGGCATGATGAGCTTGGCGATGGCGCCGGCGAGGCCGCCGATGATGATGGCGCCGATGAGCGAGAACATGGGGGAAACTCCGGTGGGTGGTGGCCGGAGGTGACGCGGCGGCGCGCGGGTGTCAATTGCGGAAACGGGTCGTTGTCAGCAGGGAAGGATTTTCGGGATGAGGGTGGTGGTTCGGATCGGGTTGGCGGGGGCGTTGCTGGCGGCGGGCGGGGCACGGGCGGAGGTGACGCGCGAGGCGCTGGTTCCGGCCGGTGCGAGCCGGGTGCTGCAGGTGCATGCGGAGGGTGTGCAGATCTATGAATGCGTGGCGGCGGGGGGTGGGGCGGCGTGGCGGTTCCGCGAGCCGCTGGCGACGTTGATGGTGGATGGCAAGACGGTGGGGCGGCATTTCGCCGGGCCGGGCTGGGAGATGGGCGATGGGAGCCTGGTGCGCGGCCAGGTGGCGGAGCAGGCGCCGGGGGAGAGTGCGCGGGACATCCCGTGGTTGCGGCTGACGGTGGTGGGCCGGGCTGGGGATGGGGTGCTGACGAACGCGACGGGCGTGGTTCGGATGGAGACGCGCGGGGGTGTGTTCGGCGGGGCGTGCGAGGCGGTGGGGGCGATGCATCTGGAGCCGTATTCGGCGACGTATCTGTTCTTGGGAGCGGGCTGAGCGGGGACGCCGAGGCGTTCATTGCTTTGACGTGATTTCATCGGCTTTGCTGCCGGTTTCCCCTTGGCGGAGCAAAACGATCCATGCGTACGACACCCCTGACACTGCTGTGGCTGGCCGTCTCGATCCTGGGTGGGGCTGCGCCGGGCCGGGCGGCGGCGATCATCTTGCCGACGCCGTTCGTGGTGACCCCCGGTGGCGTGTTCGGGCCGCCGCAGCCTGGGCCGTTCTCGTTCGTGTACCAGGGGACACTGACCGGGGCCGACACGTTGCAGGTGACGGTGACGGGGACGGACAGCAATACGCTGGACCATTGCTCTTGCGTCTACAACGCGGCGGGTTTCACGGTGTCGGAGTATCATCCGGGGCAGCCGGCGGGGGCGGTCGCGTTCGGGAACGGGCCCGAATACCCGTTTCTGCTCGCGATCGCGGGGGTCGGGGTGGAGCCGTTGCTGCCGCAGACCGAGGCGAACGGGAAAGGGAGCGGTGCGCCGGTCTACACGGTGACGCTGCCGAGCACGGCGTTGTCGGCGCTGGGGTTCGGGGATTTCTCGGTGGTCGATCCGACGTTGACGTTCATGGATGATTTCTCGCTGCCGCAATATGCCGGGGGGTCGTTCACGGTGACGCAGGATGCGGCGGTTGCGGTGCCGGAGGCCGGGTCGGGGTGGGTGTTGGCGGCGGGGTTGGTGGGGGTTGCTGGCTGGCGGCGGCGGGCGGCGTCACGCGGCTTTGTGATGCAACTTCGTAATGGTGGTGCTTAGATTTCCCCAACGCGGTGCGAGGCCGCGAGGGAGGTCACGATGTCTGACGTTTTTAGTCATGCGGCCGATCATGCCACGCACGCCGATCCTGCGATCCGAACGCTGAGCGTCGCCGATCTGCGGCACGCGTTGGTGCAGGGGTACGACGATTTCAGGGCGATCCCGACGCAGCTGATCTTCGTGGGGTTGCTGTATCCAGTGATCGCGTTCGTGGCGGCGCGGGCGGCGACGGACGATCTGTTGCCGCTGCTGTTTCCGTTGCTGACGGGGGTGTCGCTGATGGGGCCGGTGCTGGCGGTGGGGCTGTATGAGATCAGCCGGCAGCGGGAGGCCGGGGTGGCGGTGAGTTGGCGGACGGCGTTCGAGGCGCTGCGGTCGCCGGCGATCGGGAGCATCGTGTTCATGGCGGTGGTGCTGCTGGTGATGTTTGCGGTGTGGGTGTTCGTGGCGCAGGCGATCTATACGGCGACGATGGGGCCGGGCGTGGCGCGTGGGATGGGGGATTTCGCCGGGTCGGTGTTGCACACGGGCGGGGGGCATCGGCTGATCGTGGTGGGGAACCTGGTGGGGGCCGGGTTCGCGGCGGTGGTGCTGGCGATCTCCGTGGTGTCGTTGCCGATGTTGCTGGACCGGAATTGCGGGGTGGTGCTGGCGGTGCGGAGTTCGGTGCGGGCGGTGGTGCGGAACCCGGTGGTGATGGGGGTCTGGGGGGTGATCGTTGCCGGGTTGCTGGTGGCGGGGAGCGTGCCGGCGTTCGTGGGGCTGGCGATCGTGATGCCGGTGTTGGGGCATGCGACGTGGCATTTGTATCGGCGGGTGGTGGGGTGAGCGGCGCGGGCGCTGGCTGTTCGCTGGTGGTTTAGTACGCTGGGGGCAGCATGGACGAGATCATCTCACGGCGGGGTTTGCTTTTGGCCGGGGGGTTGATCGCGGGGGCTGCGGGGGCGCATCGGTTCTTGTTGATCAATCCGAACTCGAATGCGGCGACGACCCGCATGATGGTGCAGATCGCGCAGGCGGCGGCGTCGGGCGATGTGGAGGTGGTCGGGGCGACGGCGCCGCATAGTCCGATGATGATTGTCGATCCGGAGGCGCTGGCGGCGGCGGGGCCGCAGGTGGTGGAGATCGGGCTCGGGGCGGGGACGAGCGTGTCGGGGATCATCATCAGCGCGTTCGGGGATCCGGGGTTTGCGGCGCTGACGCGGCAGGCGGGGGTTCCGGTGGTGGGGATCGCGGAGGCGGCGATGTTGGCGGCGTCGGAGGGGGGGCGCCGGTTCGGGGTGGCGACGACGACGCCGCAGCTGGCGGGGGCGATCGATGCGCGGGTGGCTGAGTTGGGGCTGGCGCGGGTTTATACGGGGACGCGGGTGACGACGGAGGATCCGAACGCGCTGGTGGCGGATCCGGCGGCGTTGGTGGAGGCGTTGCGCCGGGTCGTGGCGGGGTGCGTGGAGCGGGATGGGGCGGAGGCTGTGATCATTGGCGGGGGGCCGTTGGGGAATGCGGCGACGGCGTTGGGGCCGATGTTCCCCGTGCCGGTGATTGCGCCGATTCCGGCGGCGGTGCGGCGGTTGATGGGGTTGGTTGGGGTTTAGGGGGCTCTGACTTTAACGGCTGATGTTTCACGCCTCAGCGTGGTGGGGACCGGGCTGAGGGGCGTTGTTCTTTGTCTGTTCGCGGTGCTATCTCGGGGGATGGGACGTGATCTGACGCTGAGGATCAGGCATTTGCGGCAGAACGCGCGGGGGAGCGTGTGGCTGGCGGTGTGTTCGGCGTGCGGGCACATGGGGGCGCTGCCGGTGGGGTTGCTGGTGGCGCGGTACGGGGAGTTGGAGCCGGTGGAGACGGCGTTGTTGAAGATGCGGTGCGATGAGTGCCGGGTGGTGGGGCGGGTGACGCCGAAGTTGATGAAGTTGTGTGAGCCGGGGTGTGGGCGGCAGCGGGGATAGAGGGGGTCCGCGGTGGGCGCCGGAGGGGTGGATGCGGACGGGCGGGGTGATCTCGGGGCGTTGGCGCGCGATGTGGGGGTATGCCGCGACGGTCCCGACGGTTTGGGCCAGGTGGGCGTGGTCGGCGGCGGCTTGGTCTTGGCCGAAGGTCGTGGCGCCGTCGCGGTAGATCTGGCGGAGGTCGTTGGCGGTGCTTCGTGTGAGGCTGTCGGGCGATTTTGGCGGATGGCTCGATGTCGTTCAACGATTCCGAGCTGATGCCGCTGTCGAGGGCTTCGGTGACGAGGCGTTGCATGGGGGCGATCTTCGTGGCGCGGGCGTGGTCGCGGCGGATGAGGTCGCGGAGGTAGTCGGCGGCGTCGCTGGACTGGCCGGTTCGGGATTCGGCTTCGACCCATTGTTCGAGAGTGCTCGGGAGGGATGGTGCAGGGCGGGCCTACCGTGTCCGGGTGGTCTTGCGGGTGTGATCATGCCGGCGGGTGCGGCGGGAAGGCGGTTGGGTGGCGGGCGCCCTGCCCTGCTCGAAGGAGGACGGGTTTGCGCTGTCAGTTGGGACGGCCGTGGGCGTCGTAGAGGTCGGCGTGGGTGATGTGGGGCTGGCTTGGAGGTGGGCGGCGCTGCGGTGGCTGATGGCGCGGAGGTGGTCGAGGAGGGTGTCGGGCGGTTGGCGGCGGCGGACGCCGTGGGGGGTGAACTCGGCGCCGGCTGGTTCGAGGGCGGATTGGATGGTTTCGGTGGGGGCGGGGGCGATGCGGCGGTGGCCGTCGGAGGCTTCGAGGCGGCGGATGGGCGCGGCGGGCTAGGTCGGATTGCTCGAGGCGGAGGAGGATGCGGGCGGCGCGGAGTTCGTTGGGGGTGGCGGGCATGAGTGGAATTCATCAGACTGAGCGATAGCGTTAAGGTCTGGGGCCGGATGGCGGTGCTATCTGGGTTTGACTGTCGGCCAGAGATGGCGGAATGCGCTGCGCTTTTCCGCCCTACGCTTGCTGGCCGGTTCGGGATCGGGCTTCGACCCATTGTTCTAGAGTGCTCGGGAGGGGATGGTGGCGGGGGCGACGCGGCGGTGGCCGTCGGGGGCTTCGAGGCGGCGGATGGGCGCGGCGGGCTAGGTCGGACTGCTCGAGACGGAGGAGGGCACGGGCGGCGCGGAGTTGGTCGGGGGTGACGGGCGTGAGTGGACGATGTCAGGGAGAGCGGTAGCGCCTAAGGGTTGCCTCTATCGGTATTCGTGGCCGAAGATGGCGGATTGCGCTCTGCTTATCCGCCCTACCCTTGCTGGACGTGCTGTTAGCACGCACGGTCATGAATTAGCGGATCGTGCTGCGCTCATCCGTCCAACGCTTGCTGGCCGACGACAAATCGATTGAGAAATTTATGTAATAATTCGTCGGGCAACTTTGTTTGCTTTGTAGTAAACCTTGTCACTCGCTCACATAATTCCATTTTCTTATAGTCGACGCCGCTACCCACTGAGACACTATCTCCCCGGACGAGTAATTCTGAATGACTTTTTATGTCCTTGCGAAAAACTAGAGACAGCGCTTCAAGAGGATATACAAATTCGATCCCATTACCCTCCCACTCAACAATGGCCGAGGATGATAGGCCAGCACTCTCAATCGCCCTAGAAAGTCCCGACTGCTTTACAGAATCGTAAACGAGTATAGTTCGTTCCCGATATGGGCTGATCTGAAAATCTCCTAAGGAACCTCGAAACTGATTCAGTTCACGGCTGATATCTCCGCCACACTCGCGAAAGACAACATTCAAAGACTGCCGATGAATATACAGCAAGTGCTCCAAAAAGATCTTGTCAGTCTTTCCTTCGAGAAATATGACGTAATCAGGTAAAAATAAATCCGACAACTCGTTTCCAAGAAGCCGAAAGGTTAGAGCATGCAACTCCTTCACGTCACTGATGCGGCGCGCCTTTACGACATTGCGGTCTCGCTCAATAACAACGTTATTTCCGGGGTTGATTTTATCAAGAAATAGATGGGAGTGAGTGGCAAGAATTATGTTCGGACGATGAGGAAATAAAGTCGCTGCACCGACTCCTCTTAACACTACGTCCGCAAATCTCCGTTGGAGAATTGGGGATAGCCCAAGCTCAGGTTCATCAATAGCAAAGGTATTAAATCTGTCATCCATCAATGCGGCCATAAGACCGAGAAACAGACGTGTTCCACTTGAAGTGACGCTCAGACTATCGCCGTCGACGGCGATATATCGATTGCTGAGCTCATTATCAGGTATTTCAGTGACGACCTCAATCTTTGTACCAAACAAGTCCGAAAATGTCGCGAACAGATGAGCGCGTTTCGCGTTTGATAACTGTGAAACTGCAGCTGCGCAGTTAAAGAATGAACCCTCAAAATTCGAGTTAACTCCCTCTCTCAAATTATGCAGCGTATTTTTGTAATAACTGATAAACTCCTGATCACGATTCTGGTAAAGTTGCATGTAATGGAAAGAGTAGAAACGGTTTACACCGATATACAAACAGTCCTCAAGTCGAAAAGTCCCTTTAAGTTAAGAAAAGCTGACTTGCCTGAGTTGTTCCGTCCTGAAAGAATTATCCTGGTATTGCGCGCTTCCGCAGGTAAAAATTGATCCACTGGAGGATCAAACACCAGGTCAGCGTAACGTGCGGGCATTCTGTCTCCAGTTCGATTCCTGCTGTGGCACCGCCTCTGTCACGATGACCGGGTGTCCTAAATCACTCGATCATCCCTTGATTCCACCCGTCCCACGGAATGCATCGCCTCAGACTGTTAGAAATGTATTGCACGCCCATAAGCGCTGAGCACCGCCTCATGCATCGTTTCGCTCACTGTTGGGTGCGGGAAGACGGTGTGCATCAGTTCCTTCTCGGTTGTCTCCAGCGTGCGGGCGATGGTGTAGCCCTGGATCATTTCCGTGACTTCGGCGCCGATCATGTGGGCGCCCAAAAGCTCTCCGGTTTCTTCGTCGAAGATGGTTTTAACCAGGCCTTCGGGTTCGCCCATGGCGATGGCTTTGCCGTTGCCGATGAAGGGGAAGCGGCCGACGCGGATTTTGTGGCCGGCGGCCTTTGCCTTGGCTTCGGTGAGGCCGACGCTGGCGATTTGGGGGCGGCTGTAGGTGCAGCCGGGGATGTTGCCGACATCCAAAGGATGGACGTCGTTTTGGCGGGCGATGGATTCGACGCAGATGACGCCCTCGTGGCTGGCCTTGTGGGCGAGCCAGGGGGCGCCGGTGATGTCGCCGATGGCGTAGACGCCGGGCTCGCCGGTGCGGCAGAACTCGTCGATTATTATGTGGGTGCGGTCGACCTTCACGCCGGTGCCTTCGAGGCCGAGGTCTTCGACGTTGCCGACGATGCCGATGGCGGAGATGACGCGGTCGGCGGTGATTTCTTGCGTCTTGCC
>JAOYNC020062648.1:0-10003 GCA_025802115.2 Bertia moriformis
CAGGTGCAAAGGCGAGTAATGAAACGCTAACGTAGAGAAACTCGAGCGATATCGCGAAGCGGGCCGACCGCTTCGAACTAAATTGAGGGAGCGACGTCGCTTTCAGCTCTTGTGGGCCTGCCCCCAAGAGGAACAGCGCCATTCTTCCCGCTTGTGGCCAAAAGAGCACTCCGAATGCCACGAGAATCTGGATAGCGCCCAGCTTCACTGGAACATCAAACGCCAGGTTCAGCCAAACGACATTCGTCATGATGACGATACCAAGAAGCGTGCCGAGAACAGATGTCCGTTCGAACATAAGGAGCACGCCGCACAGAGTCTCGAGAGCGCCGCTGCCTCTTTGATAGAGAGGTTTGAGTCCTATCAGCGTCCATAAAAGAGTCATTGGAGACGTTTGTCCCACTTGCTCATTCAGCACTCCTAACGATGGCCGACTCATCTGGAGCGGAAAGAGTTTAAAGATTCCGTAACGCAACATGATGAAGACGAGAGCGAGCCGCAGCACATATCGGAACCAGATCGAGCGACGTTCCTCTTCTCGAATCCCTTTGTCAAACAAGGTCCAGGCGAGACCAACCAGGATGGAACTGACTGCTATGACTGTACAAGCAATCCATGATAGTGCAGTGTCCCTGGAATCAGTGGCGTGGTTAGTTGCTGCGACGCCTTGAACATGCAACAAGTGAAGTGCCAGCCATTGGCTGATCGCAAGAACAGGTGAGTCCACGGCGCGAGTAACCAGCGGACCGAACCAAGGAACTACATCCCATGGCGAGTATGTGTATCCCAACTCTAAGAACATGAAAAGCCAGAACGTGCGGTTGGTAAGAAGCTTCAATGTCACGAAGGAAGGGGTACCCTCAGCTTCAACTTTCATTCAGCCTCCATCTGCCCTTCTCAAGAAGCAGCTCTTCTGGTTCTGGTTCTGGTTCTGCTTCAAGGCTTCCGTGTTCTCTGAGGTGCCGGGACGAGTAGGCGGTCCCCGCCACCTAGGCTCCTGCCTATTTGACAGTTCAGTAGGACGACAGCGGCTTTGCCACCGACCTTCCGAGGAAGGCAGCTTCCGCCGTGCGCACAGAAGGAGCCTCCATTCTGGTCGTCCCTCTCAATGGTCATCGGAAGAGTCTTTCCAGGCTTCCACTGATTGCCCATGTCATCTTGAGTAAGCTGCAGGACGCGTACGAGGCAACCGCTGTTCGGAAACGCATCGGAAGCGCAAGCATTTGTTGATCCAAGCAGCGTCAGCAGTGAGAACGCTGCGTACAAAAGACCACCGAAGCTGCATCTACGGGCTCTTTGCAACGGAGCTGCGAAAGCCTCACAGTCCTTCACTCGAGACCTACGGGAGGAACGCCGGTGGTGTACCAACTGTGAACGATCTCCCCTAGGCCGAATCCGGGTTGATGGCAGCTCTTGCCTACGAAGCTTGAAAATCGTCCCTGCGGAAAGCCCCACCGAGCGCTCCCGAACCCTGCCGGCGCCCAATCCCACACACCAATCTCGAGCCCAATGCGGTGCGCCTGTAGATATCTCAGGAACTGCAGGCTCGAAGAAGCAGTGTTCGCATCGCAGTAGTAGCCGCCCGAGATCCACTCGGTGATGATCACTGGCGCGCGTCGCGAAAAGTCACCAAACTTCGCGTCCCAAACCTGTGGTGTCTGCCCCTCGGGGTGCAGGGCATACGGATGCGCTGCGTACGCAATTTGCGAGTCGGGGAGCAGAGGCGCTCCGTCAATCACCTGTCCCACGCCCAAGCCATCCGCTATGACTACGTTCTCAGCCCCTGCTCGTCGTACCACAGACAATGTCGACGTCATGGCCTGGCGCCATCTCTGCCAGTTTTGCGGGGAGGGCTGCGGCCTTGGTTCATTCAGCAGTTCGTACAACACGCCGCGATCATGTGCAAAACGCGGAGCGATCATCTTCCAAATACGGCGAGTCCCCTCGTCGGGCAGCTCAATGGGACGATCGCCAGGCACGTGCGACTCATCCTGCACTGCGACCATGACGGTCAAGCCAGCCCTTCTCGCAGCTTGGATTGCACTTACTGCTCGTTCCACAAACTCACGATCATAAATCGGGCTTAGCGGATCCGCGCCAGCTTGGGCAATCTGCAAGCGCACAGAATCTGCTCCAGCTTCCCTCATGTCAATGTATTCCTGCGGTGTGTAATTATGTTGTGCTGTCGCCCAGAATGGATGATCCGCGCGCGACAGATTGGCTGGTGCGACTTCAAAAGCAATCTGGTAAAAGCCGTGCGGTATCCACGGCAGGCCATCTCGAAGCAGCTGCGGCCCACGAACAACGACGGAGCCCTGTTGCTGCGCGACCACTTGCCCAGAGCGAACTAAAGCTAGGCAAGCCACGCTCGTGAGAAATGTTTTGAAAGCCTTCGCCATGCCTGTTAGGCATTCGGACATTGTTCTCTCCGCCAGCGCACTGTAGTGCCACAAGGACTTCCGCCTTAGGCTAATGCCACGCTAATTGCATTAGGCTATCAGATCGCAGAGGGCACGATAGGATGACGGAATGACTATTTCCCGCCCAGGTGGGCGCACAGCCAGAACGCGGGCGGCTGTTTTCGAAGCGACGCAAACTCTTCTTAAGGAGCGCGGTCCCGCAAAGATTGCCATGGCAGACATTGCGCAGAGAGCAGGGGTGGCACCGACCAGCCTCTACCGGCGGTGGGGATCACTGGACGCGTTGCTTCTCGACGTTTCCATGGACCGGCTGCGTACTGCCAAGCCAATTCCCGATACCGGAACCATCAAAGGGGATCTGACGCTTTGGGGTCGAACTCTAGTGAAA
This sequence comes from Bertia moriformis, assembly GCA_025802115.2. Lineage (NCBI taxonomy): Eukaryota > Fungi > Ascomycota > Sordariomycetes > Coronophorales > Bertiaceae > Bertia > Bertia moriformis. The sequence goes on from JAOYNC020062648.1 coordinate 2,809, forward strand.
GGTCTTCGAAACCCCGACGGGGCCTCCATCTTCATGGTCTTGGTGGCCTCGGTAGCCCGCATGGAGACGTCCTCCGAGACCCGGGCAAAGGCGCTAGAGCCAAGAATCGCGCAGCTTCGCGAAATGATCGAACGAGCCCAAAAGAGGGGGGAGAAAGTTCCCGCGTTGGAGGACGTTCGTGACTTCTTTCTGGGGCCTCTGTATACCCGCGCTCTATTCGGCGGCGAACTAAAAGATTCAGCCGTCGATCGGCTCATCAGTAAGCTTTTTGAAAGACTCTAGTGGCTCTTGAGCGACACCGCTGCCATATAACCCAAGACAGCGCCTTCGACTCGAGAGATCAGCCCTGGAGAAGCACTTTCGCCGCGCTCCCCTGCTGCGTCGATCAGGGCTCGTATGACTGAGAGCAGATCACTCGCTATGACCCGTCTGTTCCTTGCTTTGAATCCGCCTGGCAGTGACAGGATGTCCTCCATAACGGATTGCAGTTGCGACCGAGTGGTGGCCACCTGGACACGAAATGCCTCACGGGTCTCTGCAAGGTCAATCAGAATAGCCAGCCGCGGGCGTACCATCTGATGTCGCATCGAGGCTTCAATGTACACGTGTAAACCATCGGTAAAGGTTTCCGCATTCCTTCCATTCGAGCTGGCGGCCAGCAATGGCGCAGTCTCACGTTGTATCAAACCGCTTAGCAGGGCGTCCTTGTTTGGAAAGTACTGATATAGGGAACCGATACTTACTCCCGCGCGTTCCGCGACGGCGTTCGTATTTAGACCTTCGAATCCGTAGCGCTCGAGAATGTGAGCAGTTGCTTCCAGAATGGCTGCGACCGTCTCAGTCGAACGGCTTTGAACTGGCGTCTTCCGTGGCTCTATCGCTTTGTGTTTACACTTTGACATTGGCTTGGAAAGGCGAGTTTTCATTGCGAGTAAAGGCTCATATCCTTGAAGTCAAGGAGAACACAAATGAGCACACCTGACGAGAAACATAACAACGACGACCTGACAGTCTTCATGTTGGTGAAGACCATGCCGGAATGGCTCGGGATGCCTGTGAGCGAACGATTCGAGCACTTCAACAACTGCATGGGATCTATCTTGAAGAAGCACCAAGACCAGGTCACCTGCCGCATCTATGACACTGAATTCTTTTCCGCCAGGGTCACCGACATATGGGTTTGGGAAGCGACATCCAAACACGCGTACGAGCTCGTCGTCGAAGAGTTGCGCGAAACGCCCCTCTGGGATCGCTACTTCTCGATCGTGGAAATACTCGCCGGAGTAGAGAACGCCTACGCTCGAAACTACAGCCGCGCTGCTGTTTCTGCTTAAGGAGAAATCATGCGTTTAACACAAAACACTATCCTCATCACTGGGGGAGGTTCCGGAATCGGTCGGGGTTTGGCAGAAGCTTTTCACGCACTTGGCAATACGGTCATTATTGCAGGACGACGCCAAGGCGTTCTGAAAGCTACTACCGCGCAAAACCCAGGCATGCTTTCCTACAGTTTAGATCAATCCGACTCGACGCAGGTTAAGGCATTCACCGAGCGAGTTATAACGGAGCATCCCACGCTAAATGTTCTGGTGAACAATGCCGGGATCCAGAGAGTGGAAGATCTGCAAACCGATGATCTCTCCCCAGCGGAAGAGACAATCCAAACGAACCTCGTAGCTCCAATACAGCTAACGGCGGCACTCGTGAAACATTTGGCGAAACAGCCGCAAGCTGCCATCCTGAATGTAACGTCCGCTCTGGCAATGGTTCCTGCGGCGATGCTCCCATCCTACTGCGCCACGAAAGCGGCGATGCACTCATACACGCAGAGCCTTCGGTACCAACTGCGTGGGACCTCCGTTCAGGTGATCGAGATCATCCCTCCCTGGGTGCAAACGGAGTTGCAAGGAGATCGCGGCTTGAACCCGAAAGCAATGCCGCTCGCTGAGTACATTAAAGAAACGATCTCGTTGATTACTGCAGATCCTGAGATCGCCGAAGTGGTAGTAGATCGAGCGAAGACGATGCGATTTGCAGAACGGGGAAACTACGATGAGCTCTTCGAGCGCTACAACAATGGGTGGGCCGCTTCTCAGCAAAAGTGACATCCTGGGATGTAGACTCCTATTGTCCACCTCATCGCGAACAATCAACCCTGCCTCGCCTCCGGAACTTCAACGAGGCGAGGTACTCCCCGACAGGTGCGGCAGTTCAGAAGAGCTTCTATCTAGGCAGACGCAGTGTCGGTGGAAAGATTGCGAATCGGTGCGCGTAGGATGCGGATCGGACGTAATGAACAGCTCTTGACTTTCCGCCCACCTGCGGTGTGAGCGCTTCCGCTTGAGAGAACACTTCGCTGTCTCACGATGCCGTGCTGTCAGCGAGAATGTAGCGACTTGCGAGTTCCCCAATAATGACGCACGGTGCCATGGTGTTGCCAGTAGTAATCCTTGGCATAATCGACGCGTCGGCGACACGTAAACCCTCAATACCATGTACTTTCAAGTTTCCATCCACGACTGAAGCTTCGTCCCTACCCATCTTCGCAGTACAGCTCTGGTGATAGAAGGTTCTTAACCCGTTGCGGATGAAACGATCCAGCTCCGGCCCTTTTAGTGCTCCGGGGGCAACTTCGCGACGCGAGAACTGAGCGAGAGAGGAGGAATTTCCCAGTTCACGGAACAGTTCCACGCTGAATCTCGCAACGGCAAGGTCATCCGGCTCCGACAAAGCGTTGCTATGGATCGCTATTGGATCCTCGTGATCGGGACCAGTCAGACGTAAGAAGCCGCGGCTCTTGGGGCGCACATTCCCACCAAAGAAGCCCCATCCGGCTTCGGGCATCTCATATACAGCGCTGTTCTCAACGCTGGTTAGAGGGACCTCAACCTGTACACCTTGAACGTCAGGGGCCGGAAGATGAACATCGCTCTTCCAAAACACAACAGCTTCACACATCGCATTCCGCGGCTGCAGAGGTTCTTTCAATTCCCAGTTTACGTCGATGGCCAGATGGTCTTGGTAGTTTCTCCCGACTCCCGGAAGATGCGCGTGCGTTTGGATGCCGATTTTCCGCAGCTCATGGCTATCTCCGATCCCGGACTGCAGCAGTACTTTGGGAGTCTGGATAGCACCGAGGCACAGGATGATTTCTTTCGCACCCCGAATGACCTGTTTGGTTCCTTCGACAAGAACCTCGACGCCAGTTGCTCGTCCTCCATGTAAGACGATCCGAGTCACACGTGTGTTAGTAGCAATCGTCAGTTTCGCATAGTGCACCACAGGTCCGACGTAACGTCGGTAGATCGATTCACGCTTACCGTTGCGCAAACAGCTCTCTAGAAGAGAACAACCACCTCCTTGCTGCATGAGGAGTCCATTGTGGCCGTCGAATGCAGGGATCCCCCGAGATGCCGCGGCTTTGCGCAACGCTAAAGCGAGTGGGCTGGGATCGTTCGCCGGCTCGACATACACAGGACCGCCCTGTCCTCGGAAGTTCGGGTCTGGCTTTCCGTGCCAATCTTCGATCTCTTGATACAGGCGCTTCACGGATTCCCAACCCCAGTCTGGATTGCCCGTTTCCGCGGCAAAGTAGTCCCAGTCGGTGGGATGCCCCTGCGCCCAAGTCATGACATTGATACTGGAACCGCCTCCGAGCACTCTCCCGGCATCGATCGTCATGCTTCGTCCGTTGAGATTTGGATCAGGTTCACTTTGGTAGACCCAACTCCGCGTCGAACCGAGGTTGGTAGGCCACAAGGAAGCGTTTGACACCGCCTCGATGTTGTCTTGGCCGCCTGCCTCTATAAGAAGCACAGTTGCGCCGTTTACCTCAGCGAGTCTTCTTGCGACAACGGAGCCGGAGCTGCCGGAACCACAGACGATGTAGTCGTATTGAGCATCAAGGTTGGCTGTCGGATTCGTCATCTTCGCTCCTTCGCAGTGTCACTAGCGAGACAGTACCGAAGCGTGCGATCTTGGGCTTTCTAAAAAACGCCAGAATGTCTATTTCTGACAGATTCCCGGCCACGTTCGCCAAAGTCTTCTACAGGGCTCGCCTGAAAAGACTTGGGGTGACGCCATGATGCGCTTTAAAAGCCTTGGTGAAATGAGAGTGGCTGGAGAAGCCAGCTCGCAGAGCGATATCCAGAAGGGACAGCCGCTTGTCCGACAGAAGCCTTTGGACTTGAGCAATCTTCGTCTTCATAGCGTAAGCATGCGGAGTCAGCCCCGTGGCCTGCTGAAACATGCGAATGAAATGTCGTTGACTGAACCCACTGGTCTTAGCCAGCGCTTCTAACGAAATCTGCCCCTTTGTCTCTTCGATCTGGTGCAACACCTCCCGCAATGGGCGTCCCGCCAGAGCCGATTGTGCCAGCTTGCGCGTCGATGATGGGCGTGGGAGAGCCAAAAGGCGAATCGACAATGCCAGAATGAGTTGGTCGACGTACAGGGCGCCCGATTCACCATCACATGCAGCTTCAAGTGCTAGCAGCTCTAGAAGTGAACGCAGGCGGGTGTCCGTGAAGCCGGCCTTTTCTACAATTGCCGAATGCCCGACCTTGCACTCGCTCGCCAGACCGTCAACAAAGTCACGGTCTATGACGCACCAGGTCACGCTATTGTCATTCCAAGTTCTTGCCGCTGGAATCGTCCCCGGTGGCACAAACGTGAGAGACCCTGGGGGCTTAACGAACTGCAGGTATTGACCGGGACGTGAGGCGTGCTCTCCAGTTGCGCAGGTGTGCCAGAGTGCAACGTGGAAATTCGACGAACGCCGCTCATTCATTTCGGACGCTTGCAGATGGATGTTCCGGATAGCGAAGTTTGAACCCAGCAGTGAATTCTGCGTACTGAAGACGTTGTTCGGTCCCGCGAACAGAAGTTCCACTCGATGATTTCCTTGCTGCATGTCAACGCTTCTCCTCTGGCACGCTCTGCCCGAATTCGTTCTAGACAGACTCAGGCTGTCGCAAACAGCCCCTTCGATCCGATGAGGTCGTTGGATTCGAACGGTGAGTCCGTTTCAGCCAAGAAGACCTCCTTTGCTGCCAAACACTGAGCGCCGGTTCTGCTTCTCGACTGATACAGAAATCCTGACCTATTCGTGAAAGCTTCGGGTGAGTTGACTCCCGTAACGTTTCTGGAGGGAGTTTCATGCCTCAGACAAGTATTTTTGCCCCTCGTATACCAGAACCCCCGCTTGAGGTCGTCATCCTTGCTCTACCCAAAGCAGGCTTGCTTGACCTGTTCGGCCCCGCGGAAGTATTCAACAAAGCTAATTTGGCTACCGCTAAATCACACTACCGTGTGCGCCTGGTATCGACGCAAGAAGCGGATCCCAATCCTCTTCACGACGTGCTCAACGTTACCGCCACGTTCGTGGAGACGCCTGAATGCATCGACACGTTGCTGGTGGCTGGCGGACCCAGCTGGAATCTCTCTGCTGGGTCTGCCGGCGATCGCGCACTGGTAGCGTGGTTGAATCAACGCTGTACGCGTGCTCGGCGCTTTGGATCGCTTTGCTCCGGCAGCACAGCGCTAGCTGAAGCAGGGCTTCTCGAGAAAAGACGTGCAACAACTCATTGGTCTGTGACACATGAACTGGCGAAGCGGTATCCGGCCGTGAGTGTCTTTGCCGACAGGCTTTTTGTCAAGGACGGCAACTGCTACACAGCTGCCGGAGGGACTAGCGCTATCGACCTTGCTTTGCTTCTGGTCGAGGAGGATCTTGGAACGACTATTGCAATCGAAGTAGCCAAGCAGATGGTCCTGTTCCTTCGGAGAACCGGCGAACAACCTCAGCTTAGCTCAACGCTGCTGGCGCAGAGAACTCCGAATTCCTCCATCAACAACCTGCTTCTCTGGATGGTTGATCATTTGGATCAAGACCTGTCGGTACCCCAGCTCGCGCGGCGCGTCGCAATGAGCTCGCGCAATTTTGCGCGCAGTTTCCTTAAAGAAGTTGGCCGGACGCCTGGCAAATATGTCGCCGATATTCGGCTCGAGGCTGCGCGACGTCATCTTGCACACAAGTCTCTAGGTTTGGCAGAAGTAGCAAAGGTGTGCGGATTCAGCAGCGTCGAAGTGCTCAGACGTATGTTCATAAAGCAGTTCGGAACGTCCCCAGGGCGATATCGCTTGATTCTGCAGTAGGTCGCGTTTTTGAAGCATCGCTGTTCCAGCGTACGAAGCAAATCGGCCTCAGCCGGAGTATGGAGAGAACATCGCTGCTCTTTAACATGACAAACGCAGTCCTCTACGCTCTTCCTGCCCCTCTGCTACCCTCGTCGATGCAGGCGGCTGCTCCCGGTTCGATGAGGGAGCAACCTTCCATTCCCAAACGATCACTCACTCGCGTTGATTGCTCGTCCCATTTCCCTCTGTGTCCGAGGTAACGAACAAGCTATTACTGGCGTCATCTGCTTGGAAGCCCGTAATCACACGATAGCCAGGACCACTTATACCTCCATTAAGAACCGTTGCTGAAGGCCCTGCATCACCCATCTTGACGTCCGGGTATACTTTAGGACCCTCCCAAGAAACTCCGTCTTGTGAGGTTGTCACAAGCATCTCGTTAGCAGCATCGTCGGCCTTATAGATACAGAATAGATAACCTAGGTAGTTCACAAGTGCAGGTGAACTGGTCGCCCCCATCTGTTGCCCTGGTATCCTTCGCGAATCAAAGTTGACTCCATCAGATGAAGACGCAATCCACACGTCGTTGCTAGTATCATCAGCCCGGAAAGCGACATAAAGGGTGTTCTTAAACACAGCCATCGTAGGTGCGCTGCCGATCTTAATATCTCCATATCCTTTTGCGGTTGGGAAGTTCGACCCATCCGCAGAAGAAGTCACATAGAGAAAGTGGCTTGCGTCATCCGCTTGAAAAGCGACGTAAAGTCTGTTGTTGAACACTGCCATCGCGGGGGCGCTGCCGATTGAAAGATTCGGATATCCGGTTGCACTTGGAATGTCAGTCCCGCTCGGCGATGATGTGATAAATAAATGATCGCTTGCGTTATCGGCCTGAAAGGCTATGTACACTTTATTGTTGAAGGTCGCCATGGCGGGTGCACTGCCAATCACATCTTTAGCTTGCCCGTAGACTCCCGGAAACTGATTCCCAACCTGTGTAGAAGTGACGTAAAGAGAGTCACTAGCATCGTTGGCCTGAAAGGCGGCGTACACGGTC
>JAOYNC020062750.1:0-10002 GCA_025802115.2 Bertia moriformis
GCAGCCGGTAGAGCCCGTGGGCCGGAACGGTGTCGCCGCTCTCCGCCATGGCGACGTATTTGGGGCTCGCAGCCTCCTCGAAGCGCGGGTTCCTGCGCCGGAGATCGGCCAGGGCGATCTGGCCGATCTGGGGCCAGAACGCGTCGAGAACCTGCAGGTCGAAGGGGAACGGGCCGCGCTCGATCACATGGCCGAGCGCCACGAGGTCTGCGGCGGCCGCGTCGCAGGCCGCGACGATTGCCGGGTCGCAGGGGTGCGTGCCGATGCGGTCGACATAGAGGATGCGGCAGGCCTTCGTCGCGTCATGCTGCGTCCCGTCGACGACGCGCCGCGACGCCGGATCGCCGATGTCCGGACCACGCAGGACGCGATGCACGAGCCTGAGGTCGCGCGCGCTCCGCGCGAGCGGGCCGACCACCTCGAAATCGAGCAGCAGTTGCGGCAGGCCGGGGCTGCGCGGAACGGTGCCGACGCCCGGCTTCAGGCCGAACAGGCCGGTATAGGCGGCAGGGCGCCTGAGCGAGCCGCCGCCATCGGTGCCGATCGCCAGGGGCGCGAGCCCGGCCGCAACGGCCGCGACCGCGCCGCCGCTGGAGCCGCCCGGCGTGAGCCGCGTATCGAACGGATTGCGGGTGACCCCGTGCAGGGCGTTGCCCGTATAGCCTTCCAGCGCGAATTCCGGGCAGTTCGTCTTGCCCAGCAGGATCGCGCCGGCCTCGCGCAGGCGGCGGATCGGCAATTCGTCGTCGTCGGGCCCCACCCCTGCATAGAGGCGGCTGCCGAAGGTGGCCGGCATCCCGGCAACGAGCAGGTTGTCCTTGACCAGGATCGGCACGCCCTCGAGGGGACCGCACGGCGTGCCCGCGCGCCAGCGCCGGTCGCTCGCCGCCGCTTCGGTGCCGGCATGGTCCGAGAGCGCCACCACGGCATTGATCGCCGGGTTGATCCGCGCGATCCGCTGGAGGCATTGGGCGAGCACGGCGCTCGGCGCGGTCGCGCCGCTGCGAAAAGCCTCCAGCAGCGCCGTCGCGTCGTGCTGCCATAGGGGCTTCCCCGTATCGGGACCGAGGTCGGCCATGCACAGGCTCCGCGCGGGTGAGTGGCGATCGTGCCGGAGCTGCGGCCGGCGCGAGGATTTACATTGGCATAACGGCCCGGACCGGCCTGCGCCAGCACGCCGACCCAAGGCTTTGGTGCGGTTCACGTCAGACCCGTTTCCGTGTATGCGGTGAAGCCAAATGGGGCTGACCTAGAGACCCCGTTGGCATTGCGCACCGCCCCGCACGCATGGCAAGGCAGCGTGGGCCACGCCGACAGGCCAGTGCAGCTTGGCGCAAGATTCAGTGCTCCCGTAGGGGAAGACAAGACAGGCGGGATGCAACTCCGCGTGTCGGGTGAGTAAGAGGCATGCATTGCAAGGGTCACGGCCGTCGTCACGGTGTTGGCGCGAAAGGACGAGACTTGCTGGCAACGCCCGCGCCCGTGTGAGAGGGCGGTTAATCAGGTTACCGGCAGATATTAACGCCATCGCGGCGTTTTGATGGGAGATTGTAACTGATCCGGGTAAGTCCTTGGTACGGGAGTCGCCGCGAAGTCGTGCTCGCATCGGGCGCCTCGTCTTTGAGCGTTGTTTCGGTGAGAAGCGGAAGCGATAATGTCGATGAGCATGAGCGATCACGGCGAGGCATCCCCTGTCAAAGGCATGGTGGACTCGGTCGATAATGGCGCGATCGGCGGGTGGGTTCGCAGTTCCAGCGCTCGGCCCCTCAGCATCGTGGCCTATGTCAATGGCCAGGAGGTTGGGCGAACCATAGCGGACGTTCCGCGACCCGATCTTCAGGAATGCACCGGGTTCGCCATTCCGATCTCGTTCCCGAACATCGGCAACCTCCTCCTGCAGGAGCGTCTGGTCGTTGCCGTCGATCATCAGCCGACATGGACGCCGCTGGACGTTGCCGACGGATTGCGGTTGTGGCTGGTGACCCACATGTTCGCCAGTCACATTCCCCGTCTGGATGCCAGTCATCTGCGGGCGATCCTTGCCAATATCCAGGCGCACCTGGTCGGCGACGACCGGGACTATACGGTCCTGGAAGTGCTTCCCGGTACGCCGGAGGGCGAAATGACCCAGGTCACCCTGCCGGTCGGACTTCGATCCTTGGACCACGAGGCCGTCGTCGGCCGCCGTGGCCACGTCTTCCTGGCTCGCGGTTCGAACTCCCTCCTGCATCAATATCGCCAGGACGTGGATGATCCCGCGGTCGTCGCGACGGCATCCGCCTGGTTCCATCTCATCAAGCGTCGCATCGCGGCGACAGATCCATTCCCGTATTTCCTCCAGTGTGTCGTCCCAGAGAAGGCGTCGCTGCTGAGCGACTTCTTCCCGGTGCCGATCGCGGGTCGGACGGCCATCATGCGGGTGCTGGAGCCGATGCTGCTGGCCGACCCCGATGCCGAGCCCCGCTTCGTCGATTGTACGACGGTGCTGTCCGATCCGCGGGTCCGGGAGAACGCGTTCCAGAAGGTGGATACGCATCTAGCGCCGATCGGCGCCTTCGCGGTCGCTGCGGAGATCCTGCGCCGCGTCGGCGCGTCCGAACCCCTCGACGTCGCCTTCGACGATGTCATCACGCTGGGTGGCGATGTCGGGCGGCGTCTCCTGTCGCCCTACGCGCGGGAATCGATGCCGGCCCCGAGCGGGACGTTCATCGCCGAGAGAGGGGCACGCCTCGAGCGCGTGGAACATCACGCAACGCCGACGATGACGGGGATGCGGGTCGTCTACCGCAACCCGGGCGCGCTCTACGACATGAAGATCGTCGCCTTCGCCAATTCGTTCTTCGATGTCGGCGACAACCCTACACAGGTCTCCTGGTGGCTGGCCCGCTTGGCGAGCGAATATCATTTCATCTGGTCGTCGGAACTCGATATCGACTATTGCAACAAGCGGTCGCCGGATGTGGTCATCTGCCAGACCATCGAGCGCTTCCTGTCCACGCTGCCGAGCGCATGACGATCGTCTTTCTCGGCGACTCGCTCACGCAGGAATGGGGCCTTGAGGCGATCGCAGCCGGCGCCCCGTTGATCAATGCTGGGGTGGCCGGTGAGGTCGTCGCGCAGATGGGCGTTCGGTGGGTCCGCGACCACGCCCCGCGCCCCCCTTCGGGTCTGCACCTGCTCGGCGGCATCAACGACGTCGCCGGCAATGCCGGACCCGTATCGGTCGAGGCCATCTGGACCGATCTGCTGTCGATCATACGGTCGGCGCGAAGCCACGGGACCGCGGTCATCGTCGGGACGCTCCTGCCTTGCCTGCGCATACCGTGGCGGGATGACATTCATCCGCACCCTGCGGTGATGTCGCTCAACGCCCACATCCGGATCATCGCGGATCGTGAACCTGGCGTCCTGGTCGCCGACTATTTCAAGGCCTTCGCCGACGCGCGGGACATGCCGCGCCCCGAGCTCTTCCGAGACGGACTGCATCTGAACAGCGCCGGGTATGCGCTCCTGACCTCGGTGGTCCAACCCGTTCTCGACCGGGCGACGCAACGCTGAAGGACACCAAGTCCCGCCAGGGACGCTATGTCGGGCGGCCGAGTTCCTTCAGCTTGGTGAAGGCGATCTGCCCAAGCGCGAGATGTCCCTCGATCAGCCCCTCGTCGTTACGGAACTGGGCCTCGATAAAGTGTTCGGGGTCGACATGGCGCATGGCGAAGCTTCCTATGAAAGCCCCGCCGTGCTCCGGCCTCATCTGGACTTCGGCGATCTGCTTGTCCTGCGCGTGAAGCAGGAGCCGGAACGGCATCCCCTTCGTCTCGGTCGTGAAGCCGATGACGATACTCACACGCCACATCCCCGGCGGGAGGTAGAAGTAGGGTCCGTAGAAAATCGTGCGGGCCGGCCCGGTGATGTCGATGACCTGGCGCTCGACCTCGCTTCGCGTATCGCCAAGCGTAAACACCTTCGACGCCCATATGATCGTCCCGATGTCGTCGCCGGAAGCGGCGAACAGCAGGGGCGACAGCACCTGGCGGACGATGTCGAGCTGCTCTGCCGACAGCGATGCGTTGATCTGCTCGAGCGGAGCATAGGACGGAACGTGGCGGGCAAGGGCGGTCTCAAGGGACCAATGCTCTTCGGCTCCGCCACCGAACTGATCGAGGAGCGCCGCCCGGTCCGCGTCGGCGACGGGTATGCCGAGGTGGGTGACGACGCGTGACAGCAGGTCCCGCGCATGGGCCTGGGGGTGCCGCTCGATGAGCAGGGCAACGGGGTTGCGGAGATAGAGATAGTGCGCGGCCGCATAGCGCGTCTGCAGGCGGAGCGCGTCGAGGAACGACAGCGTCTTGGTGATCATGGTGTGCCGGATGCTGTCAGCGGCGTCATCGATGACGACGACGACCGGCATGACGCCATCCCGCACGATCTGCATCTGCGTTTGCCCGGGACCCAGCATCATCATGGCCCGCGGCGCGCCCGCTCGGCGTCCGATATCGGGCAGGATGTGGGCGCCGTCGCCGAGATGCACTTCGGTCGGCTCGACGGATAGATTATACGCTGCCCGGACGAAGCCGTCGATCCATTCACCAAGTACTGAGTGGCCAAGCATGACCAGCACATCATTGATGTCGTCGGTTTTCATTCCGGGTTCTCTGAAACGGGCGGTCGTCTCGACCGAATGAAGGTTGAGCTAGGTTACTCGCAATTGAATCGTTACGCTACAACGCCGGCTGATACGCACCTATCTCGACCGGTGCTGTCTTCTTTTCTGGTTTACAGCCGGGTTCATCGCCGGCTGCTTTAGTCCGCGGCGAAAGCGGAGCTGCGTGCGACCGCCATATATCGACGCAAGGGAAGCCTCGTACGGACCACGCAGACGGCATGCGCCGGTGCCGCGTCGATCATATGGCGGCCGCCTTGAGCAACGTGAAGGCGGGCCAAGGCGGCAGCACGGTCGGTCGGCGACGGCATGTCCGACGACCGCCCATCGAGCCTCCCCGAAGGAGCTCAGGCCGGTGTAGTCCGCGCTTTCGCCGGCCCGGCGCCGTCCTCGGCAGGGAGGTTCGTCATCACGGCATCGAGCACTTCGTCGACCGAGATGCCGGTGACGCAAACGTAATCCTGTCCGCACTCGTCGACGTCGTGGTACAGCATGCATCCCGCGCACGGCACCTTGCGGCTGATGACGCACCCGCCGATCTGCTGCCCCCATTCCCGCCAGTCGACGCGCGCCGCGTGTATGCTGACGACCGGGACGCCGCGCACCGCCGCCAGATGCTTGGGTCCCGAATCGTTGCCCACGAACACCGCGCAGTACGAGAGAAGGGCGTCGAACGTGTCGAACGGCAGCCGTTGGTCGAGCACCTGCAGGCGGCCATTGTCGAGCAGCCGGGGGTCGGCCCGCGACTTTAACACGGGATCGTCGGTCACGATCACGACCTTCAAGGCCGTCCGTTGGATGAGGCGGGCGGCCAGCTCGAGATAGGACGGCCACCGGCTGAACGCGATCCGTGCGCCGGTGTGGAACACGGCGAAGCGGTCGCGATCCGTGATGCCGAGGGCGCCCAGCACGCTGCGCGGCAGGTCTGTCCGCCGCACGACCCCCGCCGCGTCGCTCAGCATCGCGCCGAGTTGCTCGATCAGGCCCAGGATCCGGGTGGAGTGGGGCATCATCTCGATCCGGTTCTGCGGATCGTGCGACTCGGCGAAGAACTCCGCCGAAAGCCACGGCCACTCGGTCCCCCCGAACCCGTACAGGAAGCGGGCTCCCGACAGGAGGAGGAGCGGGCGGGAGACCCCGCTCGAGGCGAGATCCAGCGCGAGATCGAAGCGATAGGGCGCGAGCCGCGCCCGCAGCGCCTCCTGGGCCGCCAGTGGCATGATCCGACGCCGCTCGACCAGGTCGTCCTTGAACTCGATGGTGATGATTTCGTCGAACAGGCCGAGCGTGGCGCCGAACTCCGCGTTGGACGCCGTGAGCAGGCCGACCAATCGGGCCGCCGGCAGCAAGGCACGCAGGCGGCGCATGGCGGGAATGGACGACACCATGTCCCCGAGCTGGTCCGTCCTGAGGATCAGGACGTTGCGCGGCGCCTCCGCAAAGGGTGATCGCGCGGGAGGGTGGACGACGCTCGGAAGCGCATTCACCTGCTCCACGACCGGGCGGTCGTCCCCTTCGGCAAGCGTGATGACGCCATCGCTGTCGGGATGATGTGCTGCGGGTAGGGGAGACGCGATGACGATCTGCTCGCGCTGCACGCGCTCGCCGCGCCGGGCATCGATCAGACGCAGTTCGACGACGTACCGGCCGGGAAGGTATGGAGAGAAGTCGAGCCATACGTTGAAGACGTATTTCAGCAGATCGTGGTTGTCCCGCTCCAGGACCAGCTTGTAGCCGCCCTTCACAGGCCCCCTGTGCACCAGCAGCCCGTTGACCGTGATCTGCAGCTCGACGATCGGGATGCGCGAGATGCAGAATCCGCGGATCGCTTCCACGCCGCGGAATGTGGGCGCGATCCCCCAGCGGCTCCGGCCCGGGATGCCGAAGCGGCGGAGGGTGACCGTTTCGGAATGCGCGACCAACAGGTCTGCGGGTTCGCGCGGCACGAGTTCGGGTATGAGGCGACCGTACACGCTTGCCTGCGACAAGGCCTCGGCATCGGAGAGCGGGAGGGTGTCCGGCTCGGCGGAGATGGCAGGCGGCGCCCCATCGTCGACAACCGCCTCGCCGGCCCATCCGGATCGTTGCAGGGCCGCCAGTTCGTCGGCCGGAACCGCCCAGCCGGGCCTGAGCAGCAGGGCGCGGCGATAAGCCGATGCGGCCTTCCGGACCTGGCCGGACACCTTGTAGAGGTGCCCGAGCTGCAAGGGCAGATCCGGGTCGTCGGGCGTCAGGCGCCCGGCGGCGAGGTAGTAACTCTCGGCTGTGTCGAACTCGCCGGCCTCCTTGAACATGTGACCACACTGGACGCGTATTCCAGCATTGTCGGGTTCGAGACGAAGGGCCTCCATGTAGAGGCTGGCGGCGTCGCGAAAGGCACCTGCGTCCCGGGACGCATCCGCGCGGGCGATCAGGAAGGCCGTCAGGACAGCCGAGGACCCTTGCCCATCGTCCCCTTGCCGGCCCGGCCTGCTGCGTCGAAACACGTGAGCGATCCTATCATGTGGCGCGGCGTGGCTTCATCCAAGGCAGCGCCGTGTTGCGATGCGCGCGGAGCGACCGGCTAGCCGTCATCTCGATCGGGGAGAGATCGCCGATCCTCGTAGCCTAGCCGGAAAGACAGCCAGCAGGGCCAGTCGCCCGGCAGCTGGATCAATAGCGGAAGCTGCCCAGGAAGATATCGGGTTGCGTCGCGTCGCAGGGAACGTCGAGCGGACCTGGGAACAGCTCGTCGGTCTCGATCAGGTCATAGACGTGGCGGTTGGCGAAGGTCACCTCGATCACGTTGGGCATGAACACGTTCGCCGCGACCGTCGTCTCGGCGTAGTTGTTCGCATGCACGTGCACCGCGGCGAAGTGGATCGCAAGCTTCTGCAGTACGCGTCTCACCCGCAGGCGCCAGCCGTCGTCGTTCATGTTCTCGAAGGCGTGAAATTCGCAGACGATCTGGGAAAAGCGTCCGAGGACGTCCGGGCCGGTCGCGTCGAAGACAGGCCACTCGTCGCATTCGATGTCCATCTTGAGGATGAGGTTGGGCCTGACGTCGCGCTTGTCGTGCCGGGCCACGAGGGACACGATGCTCTCGCTCGCCGGCCCCGCCTCGATGGCGATCCGCTTGCGCGCGAAGACCATGCGCGGCTCGTCGGCGACCGGTGCGTCGACCGTGTGATCGAACTGGTAGACCGTGATGCCGCGCCCGACGATGTCGGCGTCCCAGGAGACGTCGTCCCTGATTCCGAAGGACAGTGCCGTGTCGATGCCGGTGAAATCGTCGACGCAGATGTAGCCGCCGTCCCCGGCCTTGCCGAACCGCGCCTTGTTGTGTCCGACCAGGGCATGCGGGCGGAGCGCCCGCAAGGCGTCCCGAATCTGGCCTTGTACCTGGCCTTGCGCTGCGGAGGTCGTAAGGGCGTCCGGGTTCACTCGCTGCGTCCTTCCTCGGCCGGTGCTTGAAGCGACCTGTGTGGACGATCTCGTAGGAGGGTGCAAGGTGGAGCGATGGGCCCGGGCCCCTGTGGCCCGAGCCGCACCGACGCGCCGGCATTTTCCCCGCCGGACCGCTGCCATGCTACCAGGGACGCAAAGCCGGCGGGCCATCGGGTCGTGCGCGGGTGACGACTCGAGGAGCGGGACAGCGATCATGATCAGCTACGCACAGGCGAAGGAGGACGTCCTTCTCGACAGGGCGCTGCGCGACGTCCCAGCCCAAGCGGGCTTCTATATCGACGTCGGGGCCAACGACCCCGAGATCGATTCCGTGACCCGGTCGTTCTACGATCGCGGATGGCGGGGCGTGAATATCGAGCCCTCGCCCGACTGGTTCAGCCGCCTTGTCGCCCAGCGGCCCCGCGACGTGAACCTGCAGATCGCCGCATCCGAGGCGGCCGGGAGTGTGGTCTTCCACGACATCGTGGGGGAGCAGCTCGGCACCATGGTGGACAGGTTCGCCGACCGGCACGTGGCGGCGGGCAAGACCCGCCGGTCCTACACGGTCGATGCGGTGACGCTGGCGCATGTGTGCGAGCGTCATGCGCCCCGGGAGATCCACTTCCTCAAGGTCGACGTCGAGGGTCACGAGGGCGAGGTCCTGCGGGGCATGGACTTCAACCGCTTCCGGCCCTGGATCCTGGTGATCGAGGCCACCGAACCCAACGACCTGTCGGCGTCGACCTTCGCCGAGTGGGATGAGGACGTGATCCGCGCCGGCTACATCTTCGCGTTCACGGACGTGCTCAACCGCTACTACGTGGCCCACGAGCATGCCGGCCTCGTCAGACATTTCGTCGTGCCGCCCGACGATTACGTGCTCGCCTCCCGGCTGCGCCACGAACAGGCGCTGGAGCAACGGATCAGAGACGCGGAAGAGCGGATCGCGACGCTGGAACGCGCGCTGGAGGGCGCCCGGGCCGGGAGTTGAGCCCTCCCGCCGGACGGTGCGCCCTTAGGAGCGTGCGGCGTCTCCCCGGATCCGGTCGCGCGCCGCGCGCCGGATCGCCTGCCGCCTCGGCGACGTGCTAAAGCCGGTGAGCAGCCGCAGGCCGTCATAGCTGCGCTGCCGCACGGCTTCGAGGTGCACCCGCCCCTGGGCATGATCGGGATTGAGGCGAAGCGATGTCTCGAACGCCGCCTCGGCTTCGGCGAAGTGGCCCGCGGAGCCCTCGATCTCGCCGAGGACCGACCATTCGACGCTGTTGTGCGGCCGGTGGCGCACCACATCGCGCTGCATGCGTACCGCCAGGTCATAGTCCGCATAGTCGAGGCCGGCATCCCGCAGGGACCAGAGGAGGCCCGGATCGGTCCGCCCGGTCCCCAGGCGGATCGCCCGGGCCGCAATGCCCTCGATCGCCTGCGGCAGGCCCAGATCGGCCAACTGATCGACCAGATCGACGTTCGCGACGCTGAAGGAGAGGAGCACGATCCAGCGCACCAGGGCGTCCTGAGCGCCATGCGGACCATCGTTCGCCGCTGCCAGATGCGCCAACGCCACGAGATCGCGCGCGCTGGCGGCGTATTGCGCGACGTTGCCCAGATAGGGGCCGAGTCCCGCGCTCCCGAGCTGCGCCGCGGCATGGAACAGCCGGGCCGACCCGTAGGGTGCATAGGCCAGCTCCACACGGGCGATGAGGAAGTCGCGCAGGCCGTTGACCGCAAGATGCATCGCAAGCGCCGCGGCGCTTGCGGCATGCTCGCCCAGGGCGACCGGCGGACGATCCAGCAGTTCGGTCCGCAGGTGCGCGAGCAGGCCATCGAGCCGGGACGCCTCCGCGTCTCCCAGCGGCTGGCTGAGCGCAGCGCAGAGCGCCCGCAAGCCCCAGACGAGTCCTGTCCTTGGCGGGGGA
>JAOYNC020062850.1:0-10000 GCA_025802115.2 Bertia moriformis
CGAGAGTTCGATCCGGCGATCGGAGGCGATCTTGACGAGGCCCTGCTGCATGTTGTCGAGGGTGGCTTCGAGGTTCGCCGATTTCTCCCTCAACTGGCGTTGGGCCTGGATCTTGTCCGTTATATCCTGGATCGTGCCGACCAGTCTGACGGCCTTGCCGTCCTCGTATTCCGCGGTCCCATTCACCCGCGCCCAGAAGACCCGTCCACGAGCGGAGATCAGCTCGAGCTCGAGGTCCCAGGGGAGGCCGTCTTCGATGCCGTCGCGCACGGCCTTTTCGATCACGGGTCGCGAAGCCGGCGCATAGAAGCCGATCGCCGTCTCGAGCGTCGGTCGGTAATCCAAGTCGACATCGTGCAGGCGGAAGGTTTCGTCCGACCAGGTCAGCGTGCCCTTGGCGAGGTCCACCTCCCATCCGCCGACGCCGGCCGTGGCGCAGGCGCGGACCAGCAGGTTCTGGCTCTTCCGCGCGGCTCTCTCGCTGCTGATGAGGTCGGCATTCAGCCGCTCGACGTCGGCGATCGCCCGATCGTGTTGTCGACGCAAGGCCTCGAGCCTATCGACGATCGTGTCGGCCGACCTGATGGGCTCGCTCATCGGCTCCGCACGAGGCATCCGCTGACCGAGGTTGGCGGACGTGCCCGGCTCCAAGACTTCGAGCCACGGGTCGACAATATGTCCGATCGTCCGGGCCAAGCGGCGCGTCAGCACCACCAGCACGAGAACGGCGGCGAGACCGCAGAACACCGCCGCGAGACCGAGATCGACGGCGCGGCCGTCGCTGGCGCGCCGCAACGTCCAGAGGAGGACACCCATCAGCGCGAGGACGATGCCCACCGAAACGGCACCGAGCAGCCGGACCTGCGAGACGATCGAAGCGGGCGCATGATGGCGGGAGGGCACGCTAGGCACGAGGGGGTCCGGCCGCAAAGCTGGTCGGCGGGTCCATGCCCTGTCGCGCCGCGCCGTCCCGACCCGTCCCGCCGGGCGGACAGTTTCCAGGGACAGGAAGACGCTCCTCCGGGCGTCGAACCCGTTGCGCGGCGAAACCATCCATCAGATGCGACGCTAGCCGGCGGCGAGTCATGCGCCGTGCGTCGTTGGGCAATCAACCATGGCATGCAATCCGAATCGAATTCGGAGCCACTGTGTCACGATGCGCGTCTCACAGCCACAATGGCATGCACACGTCGCAGTTGTTTGGCCGCGGATAACCCGTGCGGGCTTTCCGAGCCTTGAACACCAACTCGGTAGCCGAACGTGACCCGGTCACGGGATTGCAGCCGACGCTATTCCCTGACCTGGCCATTCGACCCAGCTTGACCCGGATAGTCGGCCGCCCTGGCGCGACGTCGATTGTGTCCGGCTCCAGCCACCGCCTGCGGCCAACTCAGTTCCTTCGAGCTACATCAACCTATCAACCCCTGAACATCGAGGATGTCGAGAACAGCGCGAGTGCCAGAAACAGGAAGGATGCTAATAGCGACAGCAGCGCTGGCGATGACGTGTTGGGGCTGTCGACCAACCTGGCAAAGGCATCGAAGGCTCTCACCCCTTCCCGATATGTTACGGGACGGAGCTGACGTCGAACGCCATCCTGGGCTGGGCCGACCCCGCAGGGTCAAATGGCGATCCATCGCTCCCGGCAAGCCGCAACGGAACGGCTTCGTCGAGAGCTTCAACGGCCGCATGCGCGACGAGGTGCTGAACGACACCCTTCCGCTCCCTCTCGCACGCCCGCGTTGCCCTCGCCGCCTGGCGACGCGACTACAACGACGAGCCGCCACATTCGAAGCTCGGCTGGATGACGCCGGCCGAATACGCTGCCGCGGCGGCCCGAAAAGCCGCCGAATGAACGCCGGATATTCACCCTGAAGGTGGAGGAGAAATCGGGGGACTCTCACAAACGCAGGTTACTCATCCTGGAAGGAGGAGAAACCGGGGGACCCTCACGCTACGCCGCACCGCGCTTGTATATTCTGCAGTCTTGGGGTGTAAGACGATGGCATGCATGCGATAGAACACTCCCCGCTCTGTGAGAAAGAGCTTCGCTTAGCTCTGTCCGAAGGTCGTTTCGAGCTGCATTACCAGCCGCAACATTCCAGTCGGGAAGATCGCCTGGTTGGAGTGGAAGGCCTGGTTCGGCTTCATGACGGGCAAGGTGGGCTGATCTCGCCCGACCGTTTTGTAAGCGTGGTCGAGCAGACCAGCCTGATCCATGACCTCGGCGCCTTCCTGTTCGAGCAGGGTTGCAAGGACGCCCTGCTCTGGCCCTCCATCACTGTTGCGGTCAACGTATCCCCTGCGCAGTTCCGCGACCCGGATTTGGGCCGTCGACTTGTCGAGATCGCAAGGCGCATCGGTGCGAGCCCTCGTCAGATCGAGATTGAAATTACTGAAGGTGTGTTCTTCGACGATCCGGACCGAGCCGACGCTGCGCTTCGCGGTTTGCGCAACGCCGGCTTTGGCATCGCGCTAGACGATTTCGGCACCGGGTACTCCAGCCTTGGATACCTTCTGCGGTTTCCAGTCACCAAGATCAAAATAGATCGATCCTTCATCGCCAACTTGCCCGATGACATGAACTCCGCGACGATCGTCCATGCTTTAGTCGCCCTTGGACGTGCCTTGGGCTTGAAGATCGTTGCGGAGGGTGTTGAGACGGAAGCCCAGCGTCAGTTCCTCCGCATCTCGGGATGTCACTTTCTGCAAGGCTATCTGTTCGGCAAGGCATTGCCGAGCCGGGACGTTTCGGCGCTTCTTGATGCAACCGCCGCGCCGACCTCTGATCGCCGTTGATGAAGGCAGGTCCTGGTCGCGACAGCCGACCTCTTTACCCGCAGGTTATTGGGTGAGTGTGACCGTGCCGCCTTGGGGTCCGACTCCTTTGGGAACCGGCACGTCGGTCGCTGTGTAGTTGCTGTTGAGAACAAGCGTGGGGCCGGCGCTCAGTTCCACGGTGTCGGCTACGACGATGGTATAGGCCGAGTTCGCTGCGACCGGTGCGTTGGAGCCGACGAACAGGCGTCCTTGAGGCAGATAAATGGTCCCAAGCAGCGTTTGCGCATTGTTGCTGAGGATCTGATGAAGCTGGTTTTTGGGAAGGGTAGGATCCTCGAAAAAGAGCAAACCAGCCAGCGCCCCTGAGGTCGGAGCCGTAAGGCTGATCGTCGAGTTCTGGGCGAAGTAGATGGTCGTCCCCGGGGCAGGGCCGCTCGTCGCAGGACCAGGTCCTGGACCGCTTTTCGGCAAGGGGGGCCACGCCTTCGCGTATTTCGTGAGATAGAAGCCAACGTTGATGCCGGTCAGACCAGCGCCTTGGTCGACAACGAGCGGACCACCCGAGATGATATACTCCCCGGGGTTAAGCCTGACCTGAGCTCCGGCGGTAATCTTCAGACCGCCGCAGTACGCGCCCGGATTGAGCGTGAGAGTCGAATTGCTGACCACGAGGTCCGTTGCCAAGCATGAGTCAGGAATGGTCGGTGCGGGGCGCGAGGCGAGAGGGTCCGCGATTGACGGGCACCCGGTCTTGGGCTGCGGATTGAAATTCGGGAAGTAACCTTTCTTGCCGCCGACGGCGCACGTGTAGATCGTCTGCAGGACCGCGCTCTGGTCGGCGTAGATGCTCCAGTCGTTCTTCGAGTTCGAATAAACCGCGCAGCCGCGGGCATCCACGACGGCCGAGGTGTCAAGCGTGACGGCTCCGCTCACCTTTCCGTCGAGCGCGATGGCGCAGATCGGCGCTCCACCATAGGCGTGAGCTTGGGCATGGGCTCGCACCGAGAAGATGGACGGACCTAGCAGAGTGCCGAACAGAGACTGGGCGGTTCGCACGATGGTGACATCGACCCCCGTGTTGTTGTCCAGGACCGTCGCGGTCACGCTGTCGCTCACCCCCTCTGGAACCTGACCGATACTCGTGCGGAAGATAGACAAAGCTGCGGCTGACGTCGACGCGTTCATGGCACTGGCGAGATTGAGCTGTTTCGCGGCACCCACCGCGGCTGCATCCGCCGCCTGCTGCAACGTGGTCTGATACGTCACCAAAGAGGCGTACTGCACTGCGCCGCTCGCCATCACAGCGAGGACAGGCAGGGTCAAGGCGAAGATGATGGCCGATGCACCTCTGGTGTCGCGCCATAACCTGATCGCCGAGGCGAGGGTCCGGATCATGCTGCGCTCTCTGTCGCTGGTGCGTTCAACGGTGTTGCTGAACACCGCGCGTTACGCAGCACATACTTGACCTGGTAGGCGAGCACGCGCCAGTTGACCGGCTTGTTGGCGAACGAACTCGCACCGAGCGCATAGGCACGATCTATCGAGACGAAGTCCTCGCGGCCCGTGATGACAATCACCGGGAGCGTGGAGGCCGGGTCGCTCCTGACGTGTTCGAGGACCTCGAACCCGTTCATCTCGGGCATCTCAAGATCGAGAAGCAGGATATCGAAAGTCCCGCTAGCCAAGGCATCGACGGCGGCCCTCCCGTGGGAAACCGTGACGACGTCGGCGTGTGGGCTCGAAAGGTAGACGCTCGCGAACTCCCGCATGATCGGATCATCGTCCGCCAGCAGGATCCTTACTCTTTCATTCAGGACGTAGAAGAAACCCATTAGTGGTCCCGTCGACTCAGCACACGTTTTCACAGTCGTAGGATCGAAGCCTGAAGACACCGCTAAAGCAGGCGGTTAACCGGATGCTTGCACTTTCGCTGCATCTTGCATCTTTCTCGGAGAGTGCGATGCGAGCGTCCATCGGACGGAGATTGGCAGCCACCGTGGCGATCGCCGTCGGCGTTTCCGCAGTCGTGACCTCGGGCGTCTCGCTCGACCAGCAGTTTGGCCGCTACGTTCAATCCCGACGAGACATGTTGCTGGCGACAGGCGGTGCCTTCTCGGCCGCGATCTCCGGCCCTATGGCGGACGGAGATCGAGACGGTGTGTTCGCCGCTCTGCGCGGCATCGGCGAGGTACCGCATTTGTCGAACGCGACGGCGCGCGACCGCAGCGGGACCATCATCGGACAGCTGGGATACGGCGCCCATCTCGATCGTGACCCGATCCTTGGAGCCGGTGATGCGACTTCCGTCTGGAGCCTGCTGAGAAGCCGATCGATCTCCGTCGTGACGCCGGTCGTGGACGGCGGCACGAAGGTCGGCGAGCTGCAGCTCGTCAGCGACACAGGCGACATCGTCGAGGGCCTGCTTGCAACGCTTGGAGCCAACATGGCCGGAGCCGGTGTCGCATTGCTGGCCGGCCTGCTCGTCGCGATCCGCCTTCAACGCTCCATCACGAGACCCTTGACCGAGCTGACCGTCACCATGAGACACGTCCAGGAGAGGCATGACTACGACATGGTCCTCCC
The DNA here is from genome assembly GCA_025802115.2 of Bertia moriformis. Lineage (NCBI taxonomy): Eukaryota > Fungi > Ascomycota > Sordariomycetes > Coronophorales > Bertiaceae > Bertia > Bertia moriformis. Next base: position 5,365 of record JAOYNC020062850.1, read on the forward strand.
GCCTCAGGACGGGCACGAAGTCGGCACCCTGATCGACGGCTTCAACGCTATGCTGTCCGACATCCGAGAACGAGATCTCCGACTGGTTCGCCACCGCGACCGATTAGAACAGGACGTCGCCGATCGGACGCGTGACCTTCAGAGCGCAATGACCGCGGCCGAAGAGGCGAACGCTGCCAAGTCGACCTTTCTCGCGACGATGAGTCACGAGATCCGAACGCCGATGACGGGGCTCCTGGTCATGGCCGAACTGCTTGCGTCGAGCGACCTGCCCGGACAATCCCGTCGTTACGCCGACGTCATCTCGAAATCCGGCTCTGCATTACTGGCGATCATCAACGACATCCTCGACTTCTCGAAAATCGAAGCGGGCAAGCTCGAGACCGAGCGCGTCCCCGTTGACGTCCGCGACGTCGTCGAGACCGTGGTGAACCTGTTCTACGCCCGAGCGAGAGAGAAGGGTCTCGATCTTGCGGCGAGCTTCGCGGCCGACGTCCCGCTGAGGATTGAGGGGGACCCCGTTCGCCTTCAGCAGGTCGTCGGCAATCTAGTCAACAACGCCCTGAAGTTCACCCAGGCCGGTTCCGTGAGCATCGACGTGTTTCTGGAGGGCGATAGTCTCTCGATTGCCGTTAAGGACACCGGCATCGGCATCCCGGCCGACAAGCTCGGTCGGATCTTCGAGGCGTTCTCCCAAGCGGACGGATCTACGACCCGACAGTTTGGAGGAACTGGCCTGGGGCTCTCGATTGCAAGCCGCCTCTCGCAAGCGATGCGTGGACGGATCGAGGTCCGCAGTGACGTGGGTCAGGGATCGACATTCACCTGCTCACTCTCGCTAAGCGTCGTCGAAGCGGCTCGGGCCTGGCCTCGGCTGACGGATGGCGCCGCGAACCAAGCCGTCGTTGACGTTATGGCGCCCGCGACGGCTCACACCCTCTCGGCAGCCCTCCGCAGAACCGGCTACGTCGTCAGCATGGGGCCGGGATCGAACGTCGGCGTCGACGTCGCGTTGCAAGTCGTCGACGCCCCGCGGGCCAGCTCAATGCAGGGACACAGGCCGGGCACGATCATCATCGGATTGGTCGAGCCCGACATCGAAGATCTCACGACCCTATCGACGCAGGTTGATCTCGTCTTGCATCAACCGTTGCTGGAGGCCGACCTCCGGGCCGCCCTGAAGTCGGTGGCCGGGCGTGAACCCTTACCGGTCTTCAAGGTGACCGACGGAGCCACGGCCCAGCGTCGCTACGACGGCGCCAAGATCCTTGTCGTCGACGACACGGCGGTCAACCGCGAGGTGATGGTTGAGGCCTTGCGCCGCTTTGGCATCGCGCCGGACCTTGCGACAAACGGACTGGAAGCGATCGCCGCGGCGACACGGACGTCCTACGACCTCATCTACATGGACGGCAGCATGCCGGAACTCGACGGCTTCGAGGCTTGCAGACGTCTTCGCGCGCTGGAGGTGGGATCGCGCAGGACCCCCGTGCTCGCGCTTACGGCCCATGTCGTCGGCGTTGCGTCGGACGCATGGCGGGACGCGGGGATGGACGGAGTTCTTCACAAGCCGTTCACTGTGGCAGAGCTGCGGAATTCCTTGGCGGCACACCTCGACTGTGGGGTTCTAGGCGAACCGGCAGCAGTCGTCCTCGACAAGCGCCACACTGCCGTTGATGTCGACACTTTGTTCGATGAAGGGGTCCTTGCCGAGATCGCTTCGGTGTCCGAAGCTTCAGGTCAGGATTTCGCACGGCGTGTATTTCAGCTGTTCATCGAACACGCCCCGCAGACGCTGAACAGCGCGAGGGTGGCCTGGGCTGAGCGGGATCAGGAGGCAGTCGCTCGGGCCGCACACGCTTTGAAATCGATGAGTTTCAACATCGGCGCGAGACGAGTGGGCGGCTGCGCCAATCGTGTCGAGACATCGGCGAGAGGCGATGGGATCGCTCATGAAGACATCGCAGCGCTGGACAAAGCAGTGAGTGACACTGTTCACAGCCTTTCCGATCGACTTGCCGCGATGGAAAGCAAGCTGCTTCAAAGCGCATAGACCCGATCAAGCCGGCGTGCCGGCTACCAAAAGGCAGCCTCAGAGCCTACCCTGGTGTGCAGGCGCTCGGCCACCATAGACGTGCCCAGCGACCGCCCACGATGAATGACTTGTCGCAAGCAAGGGAAGCCTGCTTAGTCGTCGTGGGTATCGTGGATGGCCGTGCTGCCGCTGCGCCAATAGCCGGCCGCCTTGACCCAGGCTTTCCGCAGGCTGCGCTCGACAACGAGATGCTGGCGGATCGCTTTGGCGGTCAGGCTTTCGCCTGCCACCCAGGCATAGCCATCTCCCTTCGGCAAGGGCAGCGCCGCGATGGCCTGTAGGAGCGGCGCGGGGTCGGTCGCCCGGGCGAGGGGCCGGTGCACCCAATGCGTTTCGAGCGCCGCACGGCTTTCGAACGCTTGCTCCTCCTCGGGTCCGGCCGCGGTCGCGACCACGATGGCCCGCACACCAGGGCGCAGCTCCTCCAACCGGCGGCCGATGGCCGGCAACGCCGTTTCGTCGCCGACCAGCAGGTACCAATCGAAATCGTCCGTCACGACGAAGGATCCGCGTGGCCCGCCGATCTGCAGCGTCTGCCCGGGGGCCGCCTGCGTGGCCCACTGCGTCGCAGGCCCGGCCTCGTGCAGCGCGAAATCCACCGTCAGCGTGCCGGCCGCCGGGTCGTAGCGGCGGGGCGTGTAGTCGCGCATGGGCGGCGGTTCGGCACCGTTCCGTTCGGCCGCCGGGAAAAACAGCTTGACGTGATCGTCGAAGCCGTCGCTGACGAAGCCGGCGAGATCGTCACCCTTCAGAGTCACGCGGACCATGCGGGGGGTAAGCCGTTCGGCCGTCTGGACGGTCAGCAGGCGTCGGCGCAGTTCATGGCGGACACGCCGGATCGCGTGCCGTTCGGCACCTGGGAGGTCGTTCATGTCCGCTCCACCGCGACGGCTGCGGCGTCGAGAGCCGCCGTGATGGCGGCGACCTGCTCGCTGCTCAAGGGCCGGTTGGCGAGGCGCAGCCGCAGCGCGAGCTTCAGATTCTCCAGGCCGCGCGTGACGGAGGCCGGCGGAGCGCCGCCGTAAGCCTGGCCGGCTTCGTCCATGCGGGCCAGGAGAGCGTCGACCGCAGAACGATTGACTTCGAGAAAGGCCCGCCCGTCCGCGGTGATCTCGTGCAGCTTCTTGGTGCCTTCGCCGGGCGTCACCGTGACGTAGCCGATCTCTTCGAGCAGGGTCAGGGTCGGATAGACCGTCCCGGGGCTGGGGCTATAGGCGCCACCGACACGGTCCTCGATGGCCTTGATGATCTCGTAGCCGTGCCGGGGCTTCTCGGCGCTCAGGTCGAGGATCACGAGGCGCAGGTCGCCGTGGGCGAAGAAGCGGCCGAGGTCGGTTCGTCCGCCTCCGCCGCGATGGTGGCCGCGGTGGCGTTCCCCGCGTCCGCCATGACGGCCCGCGTGCTCGTCGGTGTCGCGATGAAAACGATGGCCATGAGGATGATGACGATGATGGTGCATTGAGTTCCGTTTGGGTTTCGATATGACGAATACAAGATATATCGAAACTGCATCGACGACAAGGGCTGAATGCTATCGCGGCAAGCGCGAGACCGCTGGCGGGGACATGGAGGCCGGCTTCCCGCGATAGCCGGTAAAGGCTCCGAGCACGGCACATCGGATGGACGGGTGCGGTCTGGATCAGGACTACTCGGCTCCCGCATTCTCTGCCTCGAGCGCGCCGGTGAAGACATCGCAAAGTGAAAAAGGTGCGCGGTCGTCGAGGCAGAGCGCAAGGATCCGGTGCGCGTCCACGGCCGCCGCTTCGCTGCGCGGGAACAGCGCCTCTTCGTAGGCCGTGAGGGCCGCTTCGCTGTCGCCGCGGTGCGCCGCGATGGCCTCGCCGAGTTCGGCGCCGTCGAACAGCGCCAGATTCGCGCCTTCGCCGGCCGGCGGCATCAGGTGCGCGGCATCGCCGAGCAGCGTGACCCCGGGAACGCGGTCCCACCGGTGTCCTATGGGAAGTGCGTGGATCATGCGCGGGACCGGTTCGGCTTCGCCGTCGGTGATCAGTGCGGTGAGTTCCGGAGCCCATCCCTCGAACTCGGCCGCGATCCGAACCGTCGCGGCCGTGGTGTCGGCGAAATCGATACCGGCGATCCACTCGGCGGGTCGGTTCATCTCGACATAGGCGTGGAGAACGCTTCCCGCTTCGCGATGTGCCACGATCCCCTTCCCCGGGGCGAGCGCGAACATCCCACCGCGGCCGACCGCTTCGGCCGCAGCGGCATGCCGCGCGTCGGCATCGTAGAGGTAGGTCTCGATGAAGACCGTGCCCACGTACTCGGGCTTTGCCTCCGAGAGCAGCGGCCTCACCTTCGACCAGGCACCGTCCGCACCGACAAGGAGGCTTGTGGTCACGGCCGACCCATCGGTGAAGGTCAGTTCATGCCGGCCATCGCCGAGAGGTCGGACATCGGCGACCTTGCGTCCCCACTGGATCGTCGCATCGGGCAGGGAGTCGATCAGGATCCGGCGCAGGTCGCCCCGCATCACCTCGGGACGCCCGCCGGTGCCAGGGTCGTCGAGCAGCACCGTGCCGT
>JAOYNC020063260.1:0-68681 GCA_025802115.2 Bertia moriformis
GTGCGCCGCGCGAGCTGCGCGAGTGGGAACGCGACCTTGTCCGGCTCCGGCCACTCCCACGCGAGCAGAGATTTCATCCAGGTCTGGATCTGGCCTCGGCCGCCTCTGTGGCCTCCTGCTCCTCGTCGGCGGCGGCCAACGACGACCAGGAGCGGCAGCGCGCCACCGCCGGGGCCACCGCCGCCTCTCCGGCCAGCTCGGTGGGCCACCTCCAGGGCGAGGCCCTGTGGGAGAAGCTCGACGGCGCAGGTCAGCGGGCGGTGGCGCTGCCGGACCTGTTCTCGTCCATGATGGCGGTCGAGTGTGCCATCTGCCCGCACTACGAGACCGTGAGGGAGCAGTCGGAGAGCTACATCCACAGGTGCGGTCCGCCCAACCGGCCGACGGCGTGGCCGCGGCATCGTATGTGTCCATGGCAGCTAACCCGGCCGTGGCTAGGACCTGGAGCTTTGATGACAAGACCCAGCGCAAGAACCATCTGATCAACTTTGCCTACATGGCGGCGGCGTGGGCGCCCCTCGCCGACGAGGAGACGCTCCTGCTGCTGACCGACTGGCTGCACTGGACCTTTTACTTTGACGATCGTCAGTTGTGTTCTCGCACCCCCCCGGCCCCGCCGGCCTCCCCCCCCCCGCTCTCTCGGTGGCGCGCGCTGACCAGGCGCCGCCCCTGCCGGATACAGAGTTCGACGAGGGCCACCTGAGCGCCGACCCCGAGGCGGCGATCGCCGAGATCAAGCGCACGCTCGTCCTCTTTGAGGAGGACGCCCCGTTCTGCTCGGTCGACGAGTACCCGCTCGGCCACGTGTTCCAGGACGTCTGGGCCCGGTTCCGGAAGCGGGCGGCCAACAAGGACCTCGAGCGGCGCTACATCAAGGCGATCCGGGACTACTGCGACGGGGTGATGAACCAGGTCCGGGTCCACGCCACCGGCACCGTCATCGGGCTGGACCAGTACATGGCCTTCCGGCGCGCCTCGATCGGGTCGTACCCGTCCTTCGCGTTGATCGAGGTGTGCCACGGCATCGACCTGCCGCAGTACGTGGTCGACCACAAGTCCATCGCCGTGTGCGAGGAGGTCGCCACCGACATCACCGTGCTCCACAACGACGCGCTCTCGTACAAGAAGGACCTGGTGCAGCGGGTGCCCCACAACATCATCATCCTGCTGCAGACCCACGGCCTGAGCGAGCAGCAGGCCATCGACCGGGTCGACGGCATGCTGGCGGACTGCTTCCGGCGCTGGTACGGCGCCCTGGCCGAGCTCCCCGCGTGGGGCGAGAAGATCGACCGGGACGTGCTGCGGTATCTGGACCTGTGCCGCAACGTGGCGCTGGGGAACCTGTATTGGAGGTGGGTGGCCCTCGCTCGGGCGGTGGCGCTCCGGCCGTGAAGGCGGGAGCGGGGGGGCGGTGCCGAGTGGGAGACTGTGCTGACCAATGGTGTGCGCGTACAGCTTCGAGAGCGGCAGGTATTTCGGTAAGGACGGCGCCAAGGTGCGGGAGACCAAGGTGATGGAGCTGCCGTAGCGGGGAGGGACCCTGTTCCGATATTTTGTTGATACACCGAATTTGCACCTTTTCTGGTAGTTTCCGAGCGTCTGGGTCTGGGTCTGGTTGTTCGTCTTTTCAGTTCTCGTTGATTTTCACCTCTCGTCGAGGCTCTCATTCCTGATCTCCTGTTCTCCTGGCCCTGCTCTGATCATTTCCTCCATGTCGTCGTTATCGTTTTGCATAATGATTTGTCGGCGGTGGCTTGCATGGGCGGGCGGCATATCCAAAATGATATTAGTTAGCACAAGTAAGGACATAATGCCATCTTCTCGGTCCTCGGTCGTTTCGCGGCCGCTGCTGCTCCGGCAGGTTACTGCTCTCCATCAGCAGTAGTTGTAGACAGGGCTCGGCAGGGCTGGACAGGGTCCATGATGTGCGATGGAAGGATGAGCAGGGGTGGTGGGGATGCACTCGGAAAAAGAGACCAGGCTGGAGCGAGCTGGCCTCTTGAGGTTGACATGGGGAGCCTCTGCGTGTGCTGCGCCGAAGAATTGCCGCGTCGCGGTCGGGCTCATCTCATCAAGGATAGCTTGCAACTGGAAAAAAAAATTGACAATTTCACTACGGGAACTGGTCGAGCGCAGCAGATAGGGCCGAGGCACAATTGGTCGGCCTGGCGTCAGATAATCAGGTGCTTGCTCTGTCCTGGCTGCCCGGTCGGCACCTGAACGCTGAGGCTCGCACGTGGCAGCCAGCCACTACATCAATGCCGTGTCGCCATCCTCTGGGAAAATACCCTCCCTGCCCTCGGCGCCACCCCCTCCTTTCATTCACCCTTGACGAGATTTCTCTCCAGCTGAATTCATCTCGCCTCGGCAGTGCTATTCCCGTCGCCCCCATCGCCCCCCCCCATCGTCTCCAATTTCTCTCAGGCCACACCTTGAGCTATGTCGCGACGGCCAAACGCCGCTGCCGAACAGGCAGCCAAGAACTCGGCCGCGATCAAAAGCCTCCTCAAGCTCGAGGCCAATAAGATATGCGCCGATTGCAAGCGCAACAAGCGTGAGCACTCCGTACCATGTGCTCCCTCCCGGTCGGCCCGCCGCTAACTCGTGCCACCAATGGCGGTGGCAGACCCCCGCTGGGCCAGCTGGAACATCGGCATCTTCGTCTGCATCCGCTGCTCCGGCATCCACCGCGGCATGGGGACCCATATCAGCCGGGTCAAGTCGGTCGACCTGGACTCCTGGACTGACGAGCAGCTAGCCAGCATCGTCAGCTGGGGCAATGACCGGGCCAAGCGGTACTGGGAGGCCAAGCTGCCGCCCGACCACGTGCCGTCCGAGGCCAAGATCGAGAACTTCATCCGCACAAAGTACGAGCTCAAGCGCTGGGTGATGGACGGCCCGATCCCCGACCCGGCCATGCTCGACGACGACGACGACAACGACGACGACGTGCCCTCTGGCGTCGGCGCCGTCGGCGCCGCCGCCACCGCCGAGAAGCCGCAGCAGCAGGCAGCCGCGTCATCTCAGAAGCAGCAGCAGCAGTGGCCGGCGGCGGCGGCGGTGGATCTGATTGGCGGCGACCCTGGCGATCCCATCCCCGCGCGATCAAACTCCGGACCGCCCACGCAGAGGGTGCCCTCCAAGGCCGAGGCGGCGCCGCCCAAGACTACGACGGCGACGTCCACGAAGGATTCGCTGCTCGGACTCGACTTCTTCCAGCCGGCGACACCCCCGAGGCCGGCCAGCAGCACCGGCGGCGGAGGCCTTGGCGGACTGGGAGGCCAGTCGCGCCCGGACCTCAAGCAGTCCATCCTCTCTCTCTATGCCTCTGCACCGAAGCAGCAGCCGCAGCAGCAGCGGCCCGCTGGAGGCAGTGGACTCGGGAGCATGCCGTCTCCGACGCTTGTGCAGGGCGCGTCGGGAGGGATCAGCGATGCATTTGGCGGCCTCAGTCTCACGTCCTCGCCGCGACCTTCACAGCCGGCCGATCCTTTTGCCAGCCTCGGCGGCGGCATGGTGAGTCCCAAGATGCCAACGTCGCAGCCAAGTCATGGCGGCGGCAGCGGCAGCATCGGCGGTGTTGGCAGCATCGGCAGCGGCAGCAGCAACACGTTTGGCCCATTGAGCGGGGGCGCCTTCTTCGACTCGAAGCCGATGCAGGCGGCGGCGGGGACGACGACGACGTCGCCGCCGCCGCCGCAGCCCGCCCCGGCCAAGTCCACCACCACCGGCTTTGGTGCCGGCTCCTCATTCGGAGACTTGTTTGACCTGTCCCCACCGGCGGCCTTGATGACGTCAACGTCAACCGCCTCGCCTCCCCTCGGGATGCAGTCACCCTCCTTCGGGATGCAGTCACCAGCCTTTGGCAGCATCCAGCCACCCCCAACCCAGCAGCCGGCCAGCTCCGTGTTCAACCTCTCCTCGCAGCCCAAGCCGGCGGCTGCGAGTCAGCCCCCGCTCGGGGCATCGAACTCGGCCGCCTGGTCTGGCTTTGACGTGTGGGGCTCGGCCAACGCGTGGAGCAGCAGCGGAAACGCGGCCGATCCCAAGAGCCCGAGCCTTGGCAGCCATAACAAGCCGGCGGCGGCAACGGCAGCCACCATAGGCCTCGGTGACCTGAACTGGGCTGAGGCCGGGTCGCTGCCGGGCCAGGGCATCACCACGACCACGCCCGGCAGCTTCGGCGCGATGACGGCGGCCATGCCGACGATGGCGATGGCGACGGCGCCGCCGCCGCCCAAGGTCGCCCCCGAGGAGGAGTTTGGAGGCTGGACCAGCAGCTCGTCCGGGCCATCGGCCGGGCAGGCCGGGCCGGCCGTCAAGCCGGCGCCGACGAGCGGATTTGGAGGGTCCGATGACCTGTTTGCCAATGTGTGGCAATAGCGGGGATGCGCGATCACTGGGTTGGGTTAGGTGGGGGGGTGGATGGATGGCGAATGGACCGGAGCCAGGTCAGGTGGCGGAGCCGGAGCCGGAGCCGGAGCACAACAAATGACACAAGGACCGAGAGGATGGATTGATGGCTGGCACATGACCAAGGGATGCAGTAGATGAGGCCGCTGATAAGAGCAGATATATCATGATAGTTCAGCGTCGGCCCCGACAGAGCACCCCATACATGCGACTGTATCGCACGCAGACCCAGTCCAGTCCTGTTTATGTACATCTCACTAGACATGGTGCGCGCGATAACCAACGCCGGCGCCGTCCCGATGCGGCAAATTCGCTTCCAGAGAGCAGCAACCCATATCCCGATATGGCCCAACCGCCATTCCGCCGCCTTCCGGCCATGCCGCCTTGTTCCCCCATGATATTCCGCCGCGTGTATTCGCGCACCGGCAGAGACCGCGACCAACAACAATCCGCCTTTAGAAGAAGAGTTTCGAAGTGTAGTATAGCACCAGAAAGACGGAGACGATGATGGCGGCAAGTTTGAGCACGGCGATCCGGTTTCCAGAGGCAGCCATGCGGCCGAGCCGGCCGGCAGAGCCCTTGAGCTGGGTGGCCATGGAGGAGAAAGTTTCGGACTGGGGGGGGTCAGACCGGGGTCGGACGAAGAGGAGAGCAGCCGAAAGAGAAAGAGGAGCCAGGACTCACACTGCCTTCTATCAGCTGGTGGTTGCGCGCGTTGTCGTATATGTCGACAGTGACCCCGCGGAGCGCTGACACCTTGGCGGAGAGTTCGTCGAGCCGGGCATTGTTCTGGCGCTCGCGCTCGTAGGCCTCGGACATGGCGGGGGGCAGAGGAGGAACGGCTGAGTAAGTGGTGATGCTCGTCGCGTGAGTGTGAGTGGGTGCAGGTGCTTGTCTCGCGGGCGCGAGGGCGGGCCCCGGTATGGCGTGGCCGCGGTTGTTGTGCGGCGGCGGGTCGCGATACGGCGCGGGGCGGTGGTGATTATGGTGGCCTGTGAGCGCGGATCTTGCTCGGTAGTATATGGCTGGCTAGGCCGTGATACTCGCGGGGGTGCGGGCGCGGGACTGGGTGGCGGCTCGGGTCGCTGTCGCGCGCGCGTGGGGCTGGGCTGTGTTGCCTGCTGTCGCTGGAGCGGGCGGTGATCCGTGCCGTCGGCGTCGTTGCGCGCACGCGCGCAGCGATGGTGGGTATATCTGCGCTGAGGACGACGACGAGGCCGAGCGGCTGCCGAGTGGATATCGAGCGATTGAGGGAGGAGGAGAGAGGATGGTATTGGAAAAGGTGAGACAGTCAATGACGCTTGCGGCGCTCGCCCGCCGGCCAGGGACAGGGGACCGGGGTGGGCGCTTGTCGCATGACGGCCGCGGGTGGCGGCCAGCTGGGCGCCGGCAGCCGAGGCGAGCAGCCGAACTGCGGTGGCGTTCATTGGGTCGATCGAGGACTCGTTCTCGCGCTTTGTGCTCGCCCTTGTCGTCCGGGGCATCGCGGCTCCGTCGGCTAGCTACATGGTACTAATCTGGCCATTGAGTTCCCCTGCTGCCTGACCTGCGAGATTTTCGTCTGTGCGGCGGGGGGGGGATTACGCGGCATTTGCATCGACTGATATAAAGGCCGCGACGGGCCCGGATGCGAATGCATAAAACATTTACAGCCTGGCCACAGCCGTAGCAGCAGATGGACTGGCCGGCCAGAGGCTGACAAGCAGCTGCGCCGAGCACCGACCCCGACCAGACCCGCCGACAGCAGATAAGCTGACTGGAAGCTGGCTAGCAGATACGCCGAGGTGGTTCCTATCAAGGATTTGCCAGAGCCGAGATGGATGGGCAGTAGCGGAATGGCTGGCCAGAGCCGGAGCACCAGAGCCGGGGCCCTTCTGATGGTAGGGACCGCGGAGCCCGTCTCTCGCTACTTCCGCCGGCCACGAGCAAGCAGGATAGCCGTGCGTCGGCGCAGCCACTACCACCTCGTGGGGCTGAGGGGGCTGGGCCTGTGGGGCTCGTGCTCGTGCCTATGGACCCCCTCGGCTGCTCGCCAGCTCGTCATCACCAACCCCACCACCATGAGCTCCGATCCTGATCCCGCGCCATGCTCTGACTGACGTATTATCTAAACCCATCCCCCCTCGCGGCCGCCCACTCCCCCGACGTCTCAAAAACCCACCACTCCGATCGAGTTCATCTTTTCCCCACCATATTTCCTCCCCCCTTTATCGTACCCCACCGGCTCTTACTCTCGCAGCCGCTGGCCACCAACCAGGGACTCTACCTGCCAGCCCGCCGGCCTTTCTTGTTACCGAGTCCGCGCAAGCGCCAGCCTCCCTACAGCTTGCTTCGTGAGGCCGGCTCGGCCTCCTTCTCCCGCTCCCCCTGCCCCGAGCCACACAAGCCACCACGAATCCGAGCCCGACAATCCCTCCCTCTGTGCGTCGACAAGAGCGCAATCGCGCAATCACCCCTAAGATGGGTCTCAACAATCCCCTCCCGCAGTCAATGGCCTGTAAGTCGCCGCCGCGACCCCCTATCAGAGAGTTCTGGGAGCCCTGGAGTTCTGGCGGCTGAATTTCCCCCCGGCCAGCCGAGTGCTTGAAATGCGGCAAGATCCTCCGGTCGTTTGTCGAGCCCCGCCAGGCCTTTGGCCCGGACAAGGTCATCCCGGCCTCAGTCCTCGCCAAAGCCAAGGGCCTCGCCATCCTCACCGTCCTCAAGGCAGGCTTCCTCGGCTCGGCCCGGTTCGGCAGCGGCCTCGTGGTCGCCCGCCGGAGCGACGGCGACTGGAGCGCGCCCAGCGCCATCGGCACCGTCGGCGCCGGGTTCGGCGGCCAGATCGGATTCGAGCTGACCGACTTTGTCTTCATCCTCAACGACATGCACGCGGTCATGACGTTTGCCCAGGCCGGGTCCCTGACCCTGGGCGGGAACGTGTCGGTGGCGGCGGGACCGGTTGGCCGCAACGCCGAGGCGGCCGGGGCCGCCTCGCTCAAGAGCGTGGCCGCCATCTTCAGCTACTCCAAGACCAAGGGCCTGTTCGCGGGCGTGTCCCTCGAGGGATCCGCCATCATCGAGCGCCGTGACGCCAACGAGAAGCTGTACGGCCACCGGTACCGCGCCGTCGAGGTCCTGCTCGGGTCCGTGCCGGCCCCGCGCGAGGCCGACGCGCTGCTGGATATTCTCCGGTCGCCCTCGTTCACGGCCCCGAGCGGCGTCGGCATCGGCCCGTCCGACCCGACCGACCCGCAGTATGGCCACCAAGGTGACCACGAGGATGGGACGTGGATGGCCGCACCGCCGAACCGGGCATCCACCAACGGATCGTTCGGCCGGTCCGACTCGTGGCGAGACGGCGGGGCGGCCGGCATCCCTCAGGCGGCGGCGGCGGCCGCTGGCGCGAAGAAAGTACCCCCGCCGCGGCCGACGGGGCCCAAGCCCTCGATGATCAAGAGCCAGGCCGTAGCCATGTACACGTTTGAGGCGGCCCAGGAGGGGGATCTCGGCTTCGCCAAGGGCGACCTGATCGAGGTGGTCAAGAAGACCGATAGCGAGAATGACTGGTGGTAGGTGTCTGATCCACCTCGTTCGATGCGCGTGAGAGAGCTGCTGCTGACGGGCGGACTGGGGGGGGGCACGTAGGACCGGCCGGATCGGGGGGCGCGAGGGGATCTTTCCGAGCAACTATGTCAAAATTAAGGAGTGACTGGGCTTGGTGGGCCTGGCCTATCTGGCGGGGTCCTGGCATCTCCGGCCACAGCTTTCAGGGCTGCGACCTGACGCGGGGTGCCATCGGGGTGAGTGTGGCGGAGACGAGTCTCGGTTGCCGGATTGCAGGGTCTAATGGAGACGGTTATCGGCTCTGGATGGCTGGGGATAGGACTGATCGGGACAATTATCGGCTCTGGATGGCTGAAGATAGGGCTTATCGGGAAGAGGCTCGGTCGCGGGATATGGCGTGACGGAATTAGGGATCAACCTGACGGCGGCATTCGGCGGGGGCGGAGTCTAGGAATATGGCATAGGGGCAATCAAGACTGGCCTTGTGAGGGAGGGAGAGGTTCGCACCTGGGAGTGGGCAGGGGAGTAGTTCTTGACTTGGTAGTAGTAGGAGGCTGGCAAACATCTTGGTGGCTGGCTCATTTTATATGCGTTTCGCGATTCGCCAGGGGATGATCGACCCCAGGCTTGGCCACCTGGCGACACGTGCGAGCCATGCCCCGCAGGCAGGCCATCCGCCCATCGATCACCCATCATAGATCGGCCGCCCATCGATCTGCCCCCCACCAGCTCGCGGAATTCCGAGTCGCGCAATCCTCGCTACCGTCCCATCATCATCATCATCATCATCATCGTCACCATCAGCCAGCCTGCCGGCCGGCCCCCACCCCCAACTACACCCACAATGGCAGCGGAAACCGCGGGTCCGCTCCCGGCGTCCGCATTCGACTCGATCCCGGATGCTATCGCCTCGTTCCGTACGCACGCATCCCCCCTCTCTCCCCGCCCACCTGCCGCCGCTCTGACACCCCCAAGGTGACGGCAGCTTTCTCGTGGTGCTCGACGACCCCGCGCGTGAGAACGAGGCCGACCTGATCATCGCGGCTGAGGACGTGACCACGGCCCAGATGGCCTTTCTGATTCGGTACTCGTCCGGATTCGTGTGCGCCCCGCTGGCCGGCCACCTGGCTGACGCGTGGCGGCTGGGTCCGATGGTGGCCCGCAACGAGGACCCGCGGGGGACCGCGTACACGGTCAGCGTGGATGCGGCGGACCCGTCCGTCGGCACCGGGATCAGCGCCCGGGACCGGGCGCTGACCTGCCGGGTGCTCGCCCGCGGACCGGCTTCCCCACCTCCTCCTCCTCCTACCGAGAAGGGGGACCCGTCGCCGTCGTCTGGGCCGCCGCCGCCGCCGCCGCCACAGCTACTGCGTTGCCCGGGTCACGTGATGCCGTTGCGGGCGCGAGACGGCGGCGTGCGCACCCGGCCGGGCCACACCGAGGCGGCGGTGGACCTGTGCCGGCTCGCGGGCAAGCGGCCCGCCGCCGTGATCTGCGAGCTGATCGACGATGGCCTGGACGAGGTCGCCGGGCGAGCAGAGCGGGAGGGGTCGGGCATGCTGAGGGGGGAAGCGTGTGTGATGTTTGCGCGCAGGTTCGGGCTGCGCGTGTGTACGATTGCGGACCTGGCCGCGTATCTGGATCTGGTCGAGGGGGGGGGCAGGGGAGGGGGGGCGTGACGTCGAGGTGTTGCTGAAGCGGCGCGGGGCTGGCAGTTTTGGTATAAATATATACTTGGATGGGATGAGGGCGTGGGCTAGATCTCTGCAAGACGGAAGCCATCGCTGGCGGTTTGGCTAGGGACTCGGTGGCTGGTGGGCTAGGGGCTAGGAGGCTCGAGCAGATCTCTAGTTTGGTATCTGGCAAGAAACGAGGCCATCACTGGCTGGCATTAATCCCGCTGAGCACTGCCGAGGTCATGCACCCCCGCCACCCATCCACCTCCTGCTTGCTCATCTCACCGCATCGGCGAGAAGAAGCCTCTTCCTCGCCGGCCACCCAAGACCTGCGCGATTTGTGCCCCCTAATGATTACTACCGAGAGCGGCAGCGGCCGCCGCAGCATGTAACCAGATGCATGTGATTACGTCATCAGCTCTATTTCCCTTTCCCAGACTCACGATCCATCTACCCCCCCATGTAGACTCTACCAGCAGCGGCCTTTAAGCCCAGGTTCAGTATCCACGACACACCACATACGCAGACCACTCCCAATGTCCAGATCCTAGACAACACCGGAGATATCTACACGCCGGCCAATCCTCTGCCCGACCCCGATTTTCGCCAGAGCCCTCCCGAGCGAAATCAACGATAAAACGCCGCTGCCCCGTCATCTCCTCCGAAGGCCCCCCCCAGCCCCCGCGCCCGATGTCTGAATTCTAGGCCAGAAACTATCTGGATCTCACTCACTACGACTTCCCCCCTAGCGCCCGTCATTCTGGCCCGAAACCGGTGCTGGCCACCCTCACTCATTACGACGACCATAACAACACCACCTCCACACCACCACCACCACCACCACCACCACCACCACCTGCCCCCCCCCGCACCCGATATCCAGATTCTGGACCTGAACCGAAGTTCATCACAATTACCCATTACGACCCTGGGTTAATCACACTCACTGACTACGGACTATCCCCCCCCCGTTCTAGCCCCTCTGAAATGCCCCCCTGGCTCGGCCCCTCCAAAATGCCCCCCCGCCTCAGTCCGTCGCTCACCAGAGCACCCGCCCTCCTCGCCCGATCACCCTTCCTCCCCCCCTCCAGACATCTCCTACTTTGCAGGAATGCTGATGGAGGGAGGTGTATCACTCTCACCAGACACCTCCACTCGCCCCCCCATCCACCGCACCACGCCTCCGTCAACCCCGCCGAGGTCGCCCGGTTCGACGCTCTGGCGGCCTCGTGGTGGGACCCCCACGGCCCGTCGCGGATCCTGCACCTGATGAACCCTCTCCGGCACGACTTCATCCGGCGGTGCCGGTCCGAGGCCCTGCCGCTCGCCGCCGCGCCGGGCCGGACCCGCGGCCTGCGCTATCTGGACGTCGGGTGCGGCGGCGGCATATTCGCCGAGAGCGCGGCCAGGCTGGCCTCGACCGCGCGCGTGGTGGGGATCGACCCGTCAAGCCAGCTGGTGGCCGCAGCGCGGGCCCACGCCCGCCAGGACCCCGGCCTGCCCCCGCACCGCCTGGCCTACCTCGACGCCTCGATCGAGTCGCTGGACCCGGCCGTCGAGCCGGACCGGTTCGACACGGTGACACTGTTCGAGGTGCTGGAGCACGTGGCCGCGCCGGCCGACCTGCTCGCCCGCGCCGGCCCGTTCGTGCGGCCCGGCGGCTGGCTCGTGGCCAGCACCATCGCCCGCACGTGCGCCAGCTGGCTCACTACCAAGCTGCTGGCCGAGGACCTGCTGCGGGCCGTCCCGCGCGGCACCCACGACTGGGCCCGGTACATCGACGCCCGCGAGCTGGAGGCCATGCTGCTGCTGGGCGCGGCGCGGGGCGGTGAGGAGGAGGACGGGCCGGGGGGCGAGCTGCGCCGCTGGGCGTGGGGCAGCCCGCGCTGCGAGGGCGTCGTCTACGTGCCCGGCCTCGGCTGGCGGGTCGTGCCGGGCAGCGAGCGGGTGGGCAACTACTTCTTCGCGGTGCGGAAGGAGATCAGGCCGGATTGATTATCAGATCGATTATCAGATCAATTAATTAGAGGCCGCATATGCCTTGAGGGTTGCCCGTTCATTGAATTGCCACCCTCACTCAGGACGGCCCTATCACGCCCCCCCCTCGCCTCCAGATCACCAGCGCCGCGACGGTCGCGCACGCCACGGCGCCCGTCGCGAAGTACAGGCTCGTCCTGTCCGGGCCCGACCCGGGCCCGACCCGCCCCCCCTCTGCTCCGCCCTCTCCCACCCCCTCGCTCCCGACGAGCAATGGCAGCCCGGTGGTGGCGGCCTCCGCCAGGGCCACGAACAGCTCTCCGATGCTGTCGCCCCATACCACGCTGACGTGGCGCGGGGCCGGCACGCCGAGGGCGGCCGCGTACGCATCCGGCTGCCTCTCCGCATTCTGCATCGTCTTGTCCCGGTCGGCCTTGAGGGCGGCGTACACGGCCGGGACGTCGTCGAGGGCGGGCCGGTGCCGGGCCCGCAACTCGACCAGGTGGCCGAACGACTCGGGGTCGGAGGAGTCGTACGCGAGGCACACGAGATCGCACCCGTCCAGCCGGGCCTGGTTGTCTAGGATCGCGGTCTCAAGCCGGCCAAGCTCCTCGAGGATCAGGTACACCTGCCGGCCGCCCGGCAGCTCGACCGTGTTGACGGCGCGGCGCGGCGTGATGGTGGGCGCGTGCAGCGGGTTGAACGGCCGGCCCAGGAAGGCGTCCAGCAGCGACGACTTGCCCGAGCCCGGGGACCCGACCAGGTAGCAGTGCACGACGCTGCGGTCGATGGCGGCGGCCCCGCGGGCGGGCCGCATCATCCTCTGGCGGCCGCCGGCCTGGTGGCGCCCCCGCCGGCGCGGGCGCGTGACCTTGATGGCGGCGCTGGTCGGGTCTCGCTCGTCGGGATCGCCGAACCCGAGGTAGGCCAGGTACTCGAGCGTGGTCTGCGGCTCCAAAAAGGTGGTCATGCTCCACTGGGCCAGCCAGCCCTGCAGCGTCACGTGGCCGGCCTCGTCACGCACCGTGGTGGCCGGAAAGCCCGAGTCGGCCCAGAGGGAGGGGATCCCGGGCGTGGGCCGGAACAGGGCGGCCAGCTCGCCGTCGTTGAGCCCGCCGTCGTTGTCTCGGTCGAAGAGCAGGAATAGGTCGACGAAGAAGCGGTACCCGGCCGGACTCAGCTCCGCCGACGCGAACTCGGCCACGTTCAGGCGCGGATGCAGGAATTTATCCTCGAGGCCGAGGCTGTCGTTGTACCGGTACTTGCGCAGGACGCCCCAGACGGTCTCAGGCCGGCCCCGGCGGACGTACATCTCGTGCATGCGCAGGAAGCCGTCGATATCGATGCCGGCCGAGTGGCGGCCGGGACCGTCGCCGCCGCCGCCGAGACCCTCGCCCCTCGCTGCCGCCGCTGCCGCTGCCACCCCCTCCGCCCCCTCCGCGGGGACCATAATGGCCCGCTTGATGGCCTCGAGCTCCTCCGGCGGCAGCGCCTTGCCGAAGCACTGGCTCTGCAGCCGGGCCATCTCCCGATCGCCCAGCAGGCCGTCCTGGTCCTCGTCGGAGAGGAAGAAGATGCGGCACAGCGCGGCGGCGCATTTCGGCTTGAGCCGGCCCGTCTTGTGGTCGAACAGGGGTGCGATCGGGTGCAGGACGGCGCGCTGGCACAACCAGAAGGCCTCGACCACGTTGAAGGCCTCGCGGGCGCTGGCCCGGATGCACGAGTCGACCTCCTTGAACTCGTCCATCACCGGCTGCATCTCCTCGGGCCGGCCGCCCGGCTGCAGGTCCGCCTTGCTGCAGCAGAGAACCACCGGCACGCTGACGCCGAGGGACCGGAGGTAGGGCATCCAGAAGAGCGCCACTCGCTCGAAGCTGTAGCTGGACGCGTAAAGGAGCAGAATCACGTTGCACTTGCGGATCTCCCGCCCGAGCGCGGCCCGGTCCTGGGGGCGGGCCGAGGTGTCGACCACGGTGGTGGTGACTTGCGGGTCCGGCGCGGGCGGCGGCGGCGGCGGCAGGGTTATGGGCGGGAGCACAGACTGGATGCGGTGTGCGACAAACCGGTCCTTGACCAGGGAAACGATCAGGCTGGACTTTCCGACGGACTCGTCGCCGCAGACGCAGATGCGGACTGGGGGGTTAGCTGGGGCAGGTAGCTTGGTGGTGGTGGTGGTGGTGGCGGCGGGGAGGGGTGGATGACGAACCGGTTGCCATGGCGGCGGCAGTGGCGGTGAGAGGATGACTCGGGTTAATTTGTGATTGGATTATCGTCGGCGGTGTGGCATTCGCGTTTCCATGACGGGTGTCGGTTGAGACTGCAACTTTGTCGTCGCCGTGGTCGTCGCTGTTGAGCGAGGTCAAATTATCGAAGTCGACTCCTAATCGCGCCTAGGCCAATAGCGGGGCGGCGGGGCGGCGGGGCTGCTGTGGCAGCAGTAATGCTAGGGAGACCTGCGCAGCTCCGGGGCGGCCATCTGCGGGGTCATCTGCGGAGTCATCCGTCATGTCTTGGATGTCGGTCTACACACACCCTGCAGCGCTTTAGATATCAGCCGCCGCTCCAGCAGATCTGCCCAGCAAGTGGCTGATGTGGTAGTGTATTATTAACGTATCTGTACTGATCGCCGCACGGTCGATCAGCCGAGCGGACTTTTGTAGAAATAGGAGCGTGAGCGTGGACCGTGTAGACCTGCCAATTTACAGTTACCAACTTACACATACCACGTCCCAGAACTCCTGCCGGCTGGCTCCCTTCCCACATAGGATTGACCGACCGGTGTCTCGACTTGGCCCGCCATGTTGTGAGTTCCTTCCACACAGGCATGCCATGGCGCTGCCCCCCTCTCATTGGGCCGCCGCTCCGGGTCGCGCCCCCCGTCCCCGTCTCACCCCCCATCCCATCGTCGTTTCAGATCAGATCAGATGGATGCCCGGGTTGCGCCATCGGCCGAGCTAACCAACGTCACGCCTTGCTGTGATTCTCAAACAGCGCTGTCCTCCCCCCTCCCCCGCGCCATCTCTATTCCCAGAGCAGCGGCGCGCCCCCGATGGAGACGACGAACACGATATCCAGCCCGCAGGGGCCCGATTTTGAGTTCCTAGTCGGCGAGGGTCAGTCGGCCCGCCGTCCTCGCTCTGTCTATCTGCTCTCGCCGAGGACTACTACTGACTCACGCCACCCCGCCCAGGTCGCTACGTCCTCCGCGAGGAGCTGTTGCTCTCCGCCCCCCCGCCCCATCTGGCCGATACCCCCGTCGCGGCGAATCCGAATCCCCTCGCAACCACGGCCCGGGCCGAGACTGCCGGCACCCGGCTCTCCCTCATCAGCACGGGCGCGCGCTCCTCGCAGCCCCCATCCCTTCTATTGCCGCCGCCGCCGCCGCTGCTGCAGCCGGCGGCTCCGCTCTCCCTCCGCGCCGGTACCTCCTCGACGACGCTCTCGCTCTCGGGGGCCGCCGCCGGTTCCGGTCCCCGAGGGAGCCTGCAGGAGATCCAGACCCCCCTGCAGCAGCCGAGCGAGGGCCGGCCGTCGCATGACGCGGGCACCAGCAGTGATGGCGGCGGCGCTAACGGGGCCGCCGCCGAGGGTACCTCCCTCCTCGCGGCCCCCGGCGCCGCATCCGGCGCGGCTTCTTCATCCAAGCGCAGAAAACCCAAGAACGGCATCGTTAAGACCGGGTCGTCCTTCATCTCCCGGGTGATCGTCAACGAGCACCTCTCGCGCCGGCTGCAGATCCGACCAAGCGACGGCGTGTACGCCTTCGCCAACGTCGACCGGTCGGTGCAGTGGCTCGACCTCTCTTCACCGTCTAAGGTGGAGACTCCTTCCTCTTCTCCCCCGCACACGGCCGCGGACCGAGCCTGGTTCTGACTGGCTGACACTGACGGCTCCCCAATCAGCATGAGTACCTGGCCAAGATCCTCTTCAGGACCGGCCACTGTCTCTGCCACGACGTCAACCAGGCCACCAGGACGGTCTCGCACGTCGACGTTATCATGGGATTCTCCACCGGCGACTTGATCTGGTGGGAGCCGATCGCGGGCAAGTATAGCCGCCTGAACAAGAACGTCGGTGCGCCTGCCAGCCTGCCGCCACTCTCGATGCGGTCCGGTGTGAGGTACAGAGGCTGACGGCCAGGCGCGCGCAGGGCCTGATCAACCCAAGTCCGGTCGCGGACGTCAAGTGGCGGCCCGGCTCCGATAATCTCATCGTTGCCGCGCACGGCGACGGCACCCTTGTTGTCTACGACAAGGAGCGCGAGGACGCGCCCTTCAGTCCCGAAGACGAGTTTCCTCCGAACGGGGTCATCGCGGCCCCCGAGAGACCCAACCTCGGCCAGAAGATACACGTGGTCAAGTCGGCCCGCTCCAGGAACCAGAAGTCCAACCCGGTCGCCGTCCTCCGGGTCACAACCAGACGGATCAATGCATTTGCCTTCTCTCCCGACGACCGACACCTCGCTGTCGTGGCTGCGGATGGCACCTTGCGCATCATAGACTACCTCAAAGAAGAGTCTGCCGGCCCGATCCGGCCCCGCCCGCCCCCGCCCGCGCCCTACTTGATTAGCTAACCCGTCTTGGTCTCACAGGCTCCTTCACCTTTTCCGCTCATACTACGGCGGCTTCAGCTGCGTCTGTTGGTCCCCGGACGGCAAGTACATACTGACGGGTGGGCAGGACGACCTCGTGACGATCTGGTCGCTCGACGATAACAATGCCGCCCTTGTGGCCCGGTGCGAGGGCCACAGGTCGTGGGTCACTTCGGTGGCGTTTGACCCCTGGCGCTGCGACGACCGGAACTACCGGTTCGGCAGTGTCGGTGAGGACACCCGGCTGTGTCTGTGGGACTTTGGGGTCGGGACCCTGCACCGACCCAAGGTCCAGCGCCGAGCGCCGGCCTCGTGCACGGCTGCTGCCGCTGCCGGTGCCGCTGCCTTCGCAGCTGCGGAGGTGGCGTCAGCAGCCGATGCCGTCACCGATACCGACGACACAACCTCATCATCGTCCGGGACCGGATCCGACTCTGGCGATGAGGATGCCGGATCGGCGATCGACCACCCGGTCGTGTCTCAGTCCCGGGTCCTCATGCTGCCGCCGGTGCTGGTGAGTTGTATGATGGCCAGCTGGCGATTGAGCGATCAAATTCCAACCTGAGAAGAAACTGACCGGTCGGCCTGGCGTCCGCCCCCTCCGCAGAACAAGCAGGTCGACTCGGATCCGCTGTCGTGGCTCGAGTTCACCGAGGAGTCGATCATCATCAGCTCCAGCTCGGGACACGTCCGCACCTGGGACCGGCCGTCGCACCTGACAGGGCTGGAAGGTGGGGGGCCGTGGCTGACACATGCTGGGCGGTGACACTCACTGGTCGGTCGGTCCGAGCTGGCAGATACCTTCTTCATCCTTATTGGGAAGCGCGCGAGTGAGTGACGAGAAATGATGATTCAGTGCTGCGAGCGGATCGTTGTGGCGTGGGTGATTGTGGTCCCGGAGAGTGTGGTTTACGGGTGCTGCTGCTTGCTTGTTTCAGCCAGTCACCCTTCATGGCACGGCCTGCCTAGCCGATGTAGATGCGACCATGGCGGACATACACAGATTGGAGATTACAGGTCGCTGGCGGCTGGGCTGGGAGTTGGCCGTGCCAGGTCGAGAGAGAGAGCGGCTGCTGGTTGCTCAGGATATTCTACCTAACAGACAGGGGGGCAGACTTGTGGCTTTCTACCGTAATAATCAATAATTATCACGAAGTAACAAGTCGCTTGATCGTCGTCGTAGCTATATTCGACATATACAGTGCCTTGATAACAGAGAAGAGACACCTATCGCCGTGATCACCGCCGACTGCACTGTATAATGTATATATACATACTATAGCTACCTGGCCACCGGCGACTCGCCAGTTCGCGTAGTGACCACCGATTGATACGTCGCCATCTATTGACCACCTACCGATCAGCATAGATGGAACCGATTCACTCGCTATCGTCTGTAATCACTATTAACCGACCACTACTATACGGAGAAGACCGATATAAGTCGCTACCGTCCATATCTATCACCCACCGATCGCCGGTATCCCCTTGATTCAATGTAGACAAGGTGCCGAAGGGGGGTGCGGGGGCCCGTTCAGGGCGCGCTAATCGCCGCTCATTCTACTCATGACAAGAAGACGGGGGGGTCGAGCCGGAAGCGCGAGCCGTCAGACCGACTCGAATAATAAGCCGCCGCTGCTGGGGGTTACACGGATATGGGTCCATGACTCTTGCGGGCGGGCGGGGTCTGGAGAGTGAAGTGGTTACTTGCTGCTGCTGCTGTTGCCGCTGCCCATGTGTGTCTGTTGGCCCTCAATGGCGCGCGCAACTTGATGAGCTCGAGTGGGGCAGGCAGCAGGCGTGATGATCTATGGATCTGATCTCGGCTCCCTGATTCTTGTTTTGCAGAACCGACCTGGTCCATAAAAGAGCACCGGGCAGATAGCAGTCTCAGGCTTCTCAGCGGTAGGGCACTGCGCGATCGGGACCGCGTCCCGAAGGAAAACATGTCCCGAACCAGTAGTCGTCCTCAACACAATCCTCTTCCACACACGATCTACCCCAATCTAGTCTTCAAGAGAGTCGTCATAACCCGCTCTGGCCTGCCTCGAGCTCGTCCTCGGTATACGCTCGATTCTGTCCCCCCCCTTCCCGTCGTACAGAAAAAAACCCAACCCGCTCACCCCCCTAATCTCGGCAGTAAAGATACAGCCGACCCCCGCTTTCCCGTCCGGCCGGGGTCCTTCCTCCTCGTAACCGGCGTTTGTCTCTTGCGCCAGCGCATCTTTGCCACATCTCTTTCATGCCATACTGTCTCTCCAGCCTGCTTCTCCGAGCCGGCAGCATCCACCCACGGCAGGGCCGCGGCCGCGGGAGCCGCGGACCTGCCCAGGCGCCAGCCAGCCATCGTGTACTGACACGGCCGCGTCACCGATCGATCGTGGTCGCCGGTTATATGACATGGCCGGGGTGAAGGAAGGCTGCGAGTCGAGACAACCAAAAATGAACCGTGCTCTTTTTCCGGGCCGTGAGGGGACGTGTCAGCCGTGGCTCTGATACGAGGCAGAACCAACGGACCTCGGAGCCAGATGCGCCTCCACGAGAAGATCATGCGCGCCTTGGCCTCTCGGATACGCGTATGCCGCCGAGAGTGGTGGATCCGAGATTTGGATGAGATATAGGAATACTGGTATAACAGCTACGGCGAAGTGTAACAGCCAGCGAGAATGCGAGATTCAGTACCCAGGGCCAGTAGATGCACCATGTCGGCGAGACACGTGTATCCGGTTGGCTGGGCGCAATGTGGACAGGACTGGCGCAGGCGCACGCGATTTCGGCCGGCATAACACGGTCCCGTCACGTTCCCGAGACGAGATTCAGTCGCGTCGGGGTCTTGTCGCCGAAAGAGGTCGCTAGTGGAACAAAAGACGAGAACGATTAGCAGATGCCACCATTGACGACGGGGTCGTGGGGTTGCCGATACCAATGTGACCGGGCCCGGCGAGCGCCAAGCACCGGCCAAGTCCCCGAATCCAGCCCAGTTCTTGGCGCAGACTAAAGAAAATATAAACACAAAGTAATACAGAAAAAGAAATCAAAGCGAAGAAGAGGGAGCCGCGTCCCTCGACCAGGTTGGCCGACTCGTGCTCATCGGCCCCCACCAAAGAGCCGGCCAAATGGAATGGTCCCAAAGCAGAGAGACTTGTCCAGCTCCGAGTCGGCACGAGACTTCCAGGCAGCAGTGGCTTCGCTGCCAGTTGCTGGACCGTCGCTCAGACGACCGCCGAAACCGCCCGCGAGACCCTTATCGGCGACTGCGTTTCCACGGCTGAGGTCTCGCTTGCCTGCGGGCCGCATCCCCTCAGTGATCGGCTGCCCAAAGGGGGAGAGAAGATGGAGCCGGTGTAAAGACAGGAGACTCGGAGGAGGCGGAGGCAAGCATCCGAAGGCATCGCCCTTATGCGTCTCCTCCTTGTCATCCGTGACTTGTATCCCTGACGCTCGTCCTCTCTCGACTCCCTGCGGCTTCGTGCTCGGGGTTGAGCGCGAGCCCGATTTGAGGGAATCGACGAGCCTCTTGAGGCCTGCCATGGTGACTGGCCGGGCTTTGGGAATCGAGGCCGTGGGTTCGCGAGTGACCGATCGGCCGGGAACAACGCACATGGGACGATCCCAGTTTCGTTTCCCATCACCCTTCTTCTGTATCGTCGTCGCTTTCTGTACACGCCGAGCCTATCGTCATGGCAACGCAAAACCAGTCAGTGCAAGCGCCAAAGGATGACCGTCCATGCATGCGGTCATTGCCAGCCTCGATCGCATCGAAATTCCGACTGCGGAGAGCGGGCCTGCCGCCAAGACGCGGGGTGGGCCACTCTGGCATGGAAAAAACATTTGGCGGTGTGTCTGTGGCGCGATCGCATCGCTGCCGTGCCATCCATATCCATAGGGTACAGCTATGAGATTGGAAGCAAGGTCAACAGCATCAGAGGCTTCGTGTCGCACTGTGGGCAACTGGAGCAGCTGACCAGCAGCATGGCGGCTCGGATCGACTGGACCGGGGCATCTGCCTGAGTTGGTCTGCTGCTTGCCGTATGTCTTCAGAGCTGGCGGCCGTGGGTGAGGAGGGATTCGAGGACGGGGCAGGAGAGGCTGGTGCAACTGCCAACAGCGGATTGGCGATCCGGCGGCGGCACCACCTCTCTCCGATCTTGGATGGAGCGTAGGAACGTACTGAATACGCACATGCACACACGCACACACACACACACACACCGCCATGACGTACCTGCTTGTCGCGGCGTGTGCACACGCGGACCGGCTTCTCGCCAAGAAGCAAGTTGGGCTTCTTCGAAGCAGGCTGGGGCTTCGTCGGACCAGACTTGGCCGTCTTCGGAGCAGGCCGGGGCCTCGTCGGACCAGACTGAGACGTCTTTGGAGCAGTCTGGGGCCTTGTCGGACCAGCCTGAGACGTCTTCGGAGCAGTCGGGGGCCTCGTCGGACCAAACTGAGGCGTCTTCGGAGCAGGCTGGGGCTTCTTTGGGGCAATCTGTGGCTTCTTCGGGACAGGCAGATGCTTATCATAATCCACCGACGGCAGAAACATACCATTGACAGGAGGACAGGGGATATAGGGGTTTCCCCCACACTTCTGGTCCGACGGCGGCAGCGGCTTCAGCGCCATGTCGCGGAGGAGCCGGATCCGCGGAGCAACATGCTCGCTCTCCTTATGCGACAGCAACGCGCCATTCTTCCACGCGTGCAGGCCGAGCAAGACCAGGGCTCGCAGCGTGAAGTGGGCGTCGTTCGCGGCGCAGTGGAGGCTATCGAAAGGGCAGCCCAGCAACTTTAGGAGATTCTCGAGGCTGGGATGAGGGACACCCAAGATCCAGTTGGAAAAGTCGGACGTGTCCAGCGTCGCGATGATACCGTCCGTGCTGAATCCCCAGCGGTCGAGGATGGCCCATTCGTTGTCGATCGCGTGTCCGACAAAGATCAGGCCTTTATCGCGCGGGATCAGGGCCTCGAAGCAGCTGTGCATATGGTCCGAGTCGCGCACCTCGGTGGTGGTACCATAGATGCTCCTCTCGCGCGCCGACGAGATGCAGCTGGCCTGGCCGTGTGCGAACTGGCACGTCTGAATCGGGGTCGCGGATTGGGCGCTGTTCAGCGCTCCCGACGTCATCAGCGAGCTGGAGTCGAGAATGGCCACGCCCATTTCGTATCGGGTCTTGGGATGATCGCCGCTGACGAGGATTCCCTGGCAGTTCTCGAAATCGAGCGAGATCAGCGTGTAACTCTCCGCCGGCGCGACGGCCGGGTCGGGGGAAAGGCCGAGGGACCGAAGCAGCATGAAGATATCGTTTTGGGGTCGGATCCGGGTCGGCGTCCCTTTAGTCATGATGGCTGTTTGACGGGGATGGGTAAGTGTGTACTGGCCAAGATGGGGAGAGGTGGAGGACTCGTCGAGCTGGCGCGGTGGTCGAGGCCGTGGCTCTGGTCGCGATCGTGGGGGTGGGGGGGAATGGGACGGCGGAGTGTGTAGTGTTGAATATAATTGGGAGGTGCCTGTAGTGCACGGTAGAAAATAGACCGGCGCGGTGGGTGCAGCCGAGGGGGGGTATCGGGACGACGGCCGAGGCCGGGAAGATTCCACTTGTGGGGTGGGGTAGATGGTGGAAGGTGGATTCGGTGAGGGAAGATCTGGGAGGGGGGGGCAGAAAAGAAGAAGGAAGAAAAGAAAGGTAAAACACGATTGTGGCAGGATGAAGAACAGAGAAGGGCCGGGCTGGGGCTCGGGATTAGGAAGGCAGCCGGGCAGGCGGGAAAGACCTGGGAGGAATAAGAGAAAGTCGCAGCAGGGGTGGAGGAGTAAAATGTTTGCACAACAGCCGAGGCGGCCTTGCCGCTGCCCTCGTGGTCCAAAGGCAGGCAGGCAGGCAGGCAAACCCACTCGTATTCATTCATTTCCCAGCTTGTGGACTGCCAATCTGAGGAGACTCATGTGCGGCTACTAGCCGGATGTCCTCGGCCTGAGGCCAGCCAACCTCTGGGCTATCACTGGTCTCCAATATACAACTGTATGCTGGGCTTATCTGAACAAATCCGGGAAGCTAGAGACTGACTGCAATTGCCATGCCAAAATAAATCTCAGCAATCTGGTCGGATTTTCACCCATGACTCGTCAATGAAGCCAATTGGCCTCGGCCAGCCAACCCGGCCAAAGAGGGCGAGAGAAAGATGTGGCCACACAACGGGCGGCACCTCCGAGATGAGTAACCTCGCTCTGTATGTATATGATAGCTGTCCTCGCCCTCCTGTCGAGCCTCGGTTGCATATTTCTCTGCGGTCTGAAAGAGGAACAGGGAAGGGCAGGTGCTGGGCAGCCAATGCAGAAGCCGAAGTTGAGGCACTTGGGCTGGCTGGCTCACAGCGCCGCACGCTCTGACCCAAAGTGATTCTACATTCTAC
Source organism: Bertia moriformis (assembly GCA_025802115.2). Classification (NCBI taxonomy): domain Eukaryota; kingdom Fungi; phylum Ascomycota; class Sordariomycetes; order Coronophorales; family Bertiaceae; genus Bertia; species Bertia moriformis. The sequence continues at coordinate 22,612 of JAOYNC020063260.1, forward strand.
CAAGCTCGTGGTCCATCAGTCCTGCAGATCTCGGGAGCCACTGATCATGTCCTCGCGAAGCCGCACATTCTGACCAAGATGTGATTCCATCATTCTATCGATATTGATTTATCTCGGGTCGTCACTCCTGCAGATCTCGGGAACACCTGCAGATCCGGGGAGCAAGGAATCTTGTCATTGACACCGCTCGTGAGGTCGAGGGAGGATGCAAGCAAGAGACGAGGCCCTCCCTCCTCGGGGTTGGTCAAGGCGAGCGCGAGCGCGCTGGACACAGCCCCATGGATTGCATCATAATCCTGCCAATTGCTGATCCAGAGAGATGTTGGCAAGTCCTTGGTTAGGATCCCCACTGAACCGGTCAATTCTCCATCTCCAACCCATAGTGAGGATTATAGGATTCCTTGATTGCCACCGAATTGGGTCCGGCTCCTTATCGACGGATCAGGTACCCTAGTCCCCCCGAGAATATACGCACCGCCCTCGGCTGTCCCCGTACAGCAAGAGTTACAGAATACAAACACCCCATGTCAGCAGTGCTCATCGCATGAGCTGACTGTTGCTATTGATTGCAGCCTCCCGCCCCCCGGACCATGCCGCCCGAATGAGGCCCGAGGCCTCGTATCATGCGTCTCTTCCTCTGCCCTCCCTAGCTACCACGGTGTCCTGCGTCCAGCGAGGCGGGGGTCTGTTTGCGGGCCGGGCCCCGGCCAGTCTCTTCTCCGTCCGCTCGAGCTGTTTCAGATGCGTCTCCTGCTGTTGGGACAGCGACCTGAGTTTCCGATTGTACATTCGCTCCTCCTCCAGCACCTGCTTCTCTTGCCGCCTGGTGAACTGGCCCTCTCCCATCCGCTCCTTCCACTGGTCATAGCTCTCTCCAAGCCGCAGCTTCTGCTCAAGCCTCTTGTGCACCTTGGTCAGCAGCTTGGTCCGCTTCCTCTCGAGCTTCTCTTGCTCGCGCCGCGGGAGCGGCTGGCTGGGCTGCGGCGCCGACGACTGCGGCTGGATGCCTGATTCTGCCAAGAGCTTGACATTTTTCGTACTCTTCCGGCCCTTCTTCAGCTTGTCGAGCAGGTCGGCCAGGTGGGTCTCCATCCTCAAGCCGACCTGGGTCTGCCCCTCCCTCTTCGTCTCGGAGGGGGAGACCGGCTCGACCGTGTCCTTCGCGACCGTGTCCACCTCGGCAACCATGCCGTTGATGAATTTCTCCAGCGGCGCGTCGTAAAATGATGGCGGCACGAACGAGTCGACGAAACGAGCGCGGATCGCGGCCAGCTGAGCCTGCCTCCTCTCCTCGGCTCGGGGATCGAGATCAGGCGGCGGCCGCGGTTCCGCCGCCGTCATCCCCTCGTCGTCGTTGTCGTCGGCTGCTGCGACTCGGTCCTTGTCAACGGCGGCGACCCTGCTGTCGCCAGCTGCGCCGCCGCCGCCGGGCTGCAGCCAGTATTCCAGCAGGACCTGCATCGCAAACCGGGCGTTGTCTCCCGGGTGGGTCGCGATCAGGTGGCCGGCCCGGGCTGGGGACAGGGCCTCCAGGCCGGCGCCGGCCCGGCAAAGATCGAGGGACCGGCTGATCGCCATCTCGCGCGTATCAAACACGGCGACGGAGTTGCGCTTGGCCAGGTCGAAGTTGAGGATGTTGAACCGGCCCATGTCCAGCCTCACATCCGGGCCGGCGATGAGCAGCGGCGGCGGCGCCGTCTCCCTGCCATCGGCACTGACCTCGGCCTCGAGGTACGGTTTCAGAACGGACTGGACGGCCTCCCGCATCCGGCGATGCTCGATCGCGTTGACCTCGACCGGGGTCCCGAACCGGAAGCCGGCCGTGAGGGGGTATCTCCAGTTGGGCAGGCCTGACACGAAGTAGTGCGACGACAGGGCCGAGGCCTGGTCAAGCCGGCGGGTGTCAAAGATGGTTATGCCCATGTCGACGCAGTTTGGCCTGTCGTTCCGGCCCCAGGCGCGCTGCCACTGCGCCTTGGGCGTGGAGCACAGCGCGATGATGACGGGGGACTGGGCCGACCGAGCGCCGAGGGGGATGAGCCGTCGAAGGTCCGCCAAGGTGCCGGGGACCATCAACAGCGCTAGCCGCCGGAGCTGAGCGACCGACTTGACCATGGCTATGGCTGGGGTGTGTAGACCAGACCGGCCGGGTCGGCTCCGTGATATCAACCGAAGTTGGATAAAAAAAAAAAAACCACAGCTCAATTTGACTTGACAGCTGCCATGTCGAATCTGGCGGGCAAAACCAGGTGGCCGCGGTGGGGGGCAGACATGGAGCGCAACATCCGGTCTGGTCTAGGCTAGGGCGAGCAGCAAGTTCCGTTCGTCCTGAAAATGACTGGAAACATCGGTCCGGATTTGACGTTATCCAGCCGAGCTATGAGCAGTAGTAGCCCTACCGCCTCGCGAGGACGAGAGGGCAACATACAAGACTGGCTCAGGTGGCGCCGTGGCGCGTCCTCGATGTTCCCTGGGAAGAATGCCGCTCTCGCCCTCCCCTCTTTCGTCCTATCACCCCCCCAATCGTGGTTTGTGCGTTGGCCGAGTGTCAAAAAACGCCAGGGGGGAGATTGGTGATGGTGGTGGTGCACAGAGCGGCGGGGAGGCGGTAGTAGGCGTACCTGCCTGCCTGCCGGTCGAGAAAGCTCCGTATCTCGGCCGTCTGAGCGCGAGGCCACCACCGAGATTGTGACTTGGTTCATTCTCGCAATCGTGCTAGATTGTGGCCAGGGTCGAGGGCGGTTCACCTTTCATCTGGGAGGACGAGTAGAATCTACTCTCACCCATGGCCGGGCTGATATACAGACATGTTTCAGAGCTCGCGCTGTCCGTCGCTGCCTCGATGGGGATGCACAAGGCCTGGGTTGCGCAGGGGCCAGGATGGCGCATATGTGGTTGGGAAGGCCGATGCACCGGCTGGTCTCGACCCCGAGACGTTGATAAAGACCGGCGTCGGCCCCCGTCTGGTCTCGGCATCCGACTGGTCTCAGCTCCGGATCGTTCCGTTCCTGACTGGTCCCGGCTCGGTATCAGGCTCGGCTCCCGATCCAGCTCAGCTCCCGACCGGCCGGCCTACCGCTCATGGCCATCCCGCCTGCCGCCGCACCAATGCAATGTGCAATTACACATCCATGCCGCACGCTAGAGCCGGGGACAGTGATGGCGGCGGCAGAGGGGTTCGTCGCGCCCATCATGGCTGTCTCGTATCCCTCCACCTCCATACAGACCAGCCGAGAAGCGCACACGCAGTCACCGGCACCACCACTACCACCACCAGCAATCAAGCAAGCACCCACGACACCCACGGCCACCTCGGGAAAAGCGCGACTGTCCGCAACTTGGCATCGGTCGCGTGCGTGGGGGAGGGGGGGGGACGAGGGGACGAGGGGGACTTCCGCGTCGCGCCAGGGTGGCGGCCATTTTCCGAGGCCCGATTGGTGGATGGATGGATCGGGGTATGTGGCACGCCCAGTATAGAGATTTTTCCCTGCGTGACGACCGGCACGTGGCGCAGGTTATCGGACGCGGGCCCGGCGCATGCGGTGACTGGGCGCATTTTCAAGCCGGCCGACCGACCGGCCCGGCCGTTTCTATGGCTCGCATATCTATCTCGCATATCTATAGGCTGAAGGGGTCGCACCCCGACGTGACGACCGCCAGCGGGGGATGTGTGTGGCGTGAACGTGTCCGAGATGCGAGAGCCGGCCTGGCAGCCCGCTCCAGTCGTATCGGCTACGGCTAGGCTGGGGGATCGCCTCGGCCACCTGATAAAATTACGCTGCACCCACTGGCCAGACAGATGCCGGCTCCCATCCATAGTCATCTTGGTGGCCTAGCGGGCTAGTCCGACACCTAATCGAGCCCGGCCCGCCGGCCCCATCACCCAAGTAGGTAGCTCCAAGACGGCCGCCCGACCGGCTTGCGTCGATGATGCGTCGTCATCTAGCGCCGCCGCCGCCGTCTGGTTCAGGGGGCCAGCTGACTGACTGTTCGGGGCGCGGACATTGGCGGCGCCAGTGCTGCTGCTGCTGCTGACGACGAGGTGGATGTGGGGAGGAGCAGGAGAGGGAGCGGCGAGGTGCATTGATGGGTTGGGTGCACGTGGTTTACCGCGTGGAGGAGCTCGTCGGGAGCAAGGAGCAAGGTCGTCGGGCCGGGGAGTGGGGGGGATCTGCCAATGTCAGGTGAAGGTGTGTGTCCAGAATCTGGATATCGGGCGGTGTAGCCAAGGGAGGGGGGTAGGGAGCAAGGCTTAGGGTCGTGGAGTGTGGGGGGGGATCTAGCAAGTTCAGGAGGTAGGAAGGAGGTGGGGGAGGGAAAAAAGCGAGCAGGTGGGGGAACTACCGCCTCGTCCACATCACACCAGCCCGACACACACCGGCCCGATATCCAGATTCTGGACCAATAATGGCACTACACACACCGCACGTCTGGTGACGGTGACACTGCTCCTCCTTCGTATCGACCAGGTCACGCGACCAACCGCCAGCGCCACGTTTAAAAAAAGGCATGGACGTGCCACCACCACTCAGCTGCCAGCTCCTAATCCCTCCGAGGGTCCGAGGGTCCGACCGAGGCCATGCGGGGCGCCGCGCCTTAGCGTGGCAGGCCAGAGCAGAAACAGCAGCCGGCAAGGGTACGTAGCCAAGATAATGGCGAGGAAGCAGGGCTGGCGGGCAGGCACCGCCGACAGGGACCCCGGCTTCCTCTTCCTGCCTGCCAGCTCACAGCTGGTCCGACAAAACAAGCGGCGATAACAAGCCATCGGCGCCGCCTACTCCTACTACATGCCCCCTTCCGATCTGTACCGCGCCTGTCTGGCAAGAAAAGAAATACATAGCCCATCTTCAATGGATGCCCGTGCGTCCGAATTATTCTTGCTCAAGGCCCGGCAGCATCTCCTCTCGCCCCTCGACCGCGATGGCTCGCTGCGGCTCGCGGCCGCGCTCAAGGCCCAGTTTCGCGATCGGCTCGCGGCCGGCGACGACGACGACGCCCGCATGCTGCCGTCGCATAACCACATGCTGCCGACCGGGCGCGAGCGGGGCCGGGTCCTCTCGGTTGACGTCGGCGGCACTACCCTGCGGACCGCCCTGGTGGAGCTGCTCGGCGACGGCGGGGACGGCGGCTCGGCCGTCCCGGGGGAGCACGTGCGCGTGTCCGGCAGGCTCAGCTGGAAGATCGACGACAACGTGCGCGCGCTCGAGGGCATGGCGTTTTTCCTCTGGATGGCCGACAGAATCGCGGAGGCGGCCGCCGCTGGCGAGACGCACGGATCATGCCAGGGGGGAGGTGGGATCGGGGCACGTGCCGGCGGCGGCGGCATAACCCTGGCCCTGGCATGGAGCTTCCCCATCCGGTAAGAGCCATTGCCATCCGCCCTCCCCCCTGTGAGCAAGCCGAGGCGTGGCGTCGTCGCGTGGCGAGGCGTGCCGTGGCGTGGCGTGACATGGCGCTGAGGAGGAGGAGGACCCAGGCAGACGTCGCTCCGGACCGGCCTGATTCGGCCCATGGGCAAGGGCTTCCGCGCGTCCGACGGCGGCATGGTGAGCCGCGACCTCGCGACCGTGATCGAGACGGCGTGCGCGACCCGGGGCCGGGCCGTGACGCTGCGGGCCGTGGTCAACGACTCGAGCGCGGCCCTCCTCGCGGAGGCGTACGCCCACCCGTCGACCGCCCGGATGGGGCTGATCCTCGGCACCGGCGTCAACGCGTCGTGCTACCTGCCTGTGGCGGCCGTCGGCCCGGCCCGGCTCCGCGACCGCGACCCGGCCTGGCTGGCGGCCGCCACCCACGTGGTCGTCAACACGGAGCTGGGCCTGTTCGGCGCCGGCGACGGGGTCCTGCCGCTGACCCGGTGGGACGAGCAGCTGCGGCGCGCTCACCCGCGGCCCGACTTCCAGCCGTTCGAGTACTGCGTCAGCGGCCACTACCTCGGCGAGATATGCCGGCTGGCCCTGGTGGAGGCGATTGGCGGGGGGGCCGGCGTGCTGGCCGGGGTGGTGCCGCCGTCGCTGCGGGCCGCGTACTCGCTCGACTCGGAGACCATCACTCTCATCGCACGGCAAGTCCTATTTCTCGCTCCGCCGCCCGACCCGTTCTCTCGCTGACGCGGCTCCGCCGCGCCGTCGCGCCGCCGCCGTTCGTCGCAGTGACCATACCGCGACGCTGCGCGAGGCGCGCGCCGTCTGGACGGCGGCGCATCCGTGCGCAACCTCGCCCTCGGACGCGGACCTGCGATTTATCCGGGTGCTCGCCGGCCTCGTCGCGCGCCGCTCGGCCAGGCTGGCGGCCACGGCCGTGTTTGCGCTGTGGGACCTGCGGCGCGAGCTCGCCACTACCGCTGCTGCTGCTGCTGCTGCTCCCGCCGCCGCTGGCGAGGATCGCACCGTCGTCGCCTACAACGGCGGCGTGATCGAGAACTGGCCCGGGTACAGGGAGGCGTGTCAGGACCACATCGACGACCTGGTCGGCGCCGGGAGGGCAGGGGGGGCGGTCGAGCTGGTGGCCGCGTGGGAGAGCTCCCTCAAGGGAGCGGCTGTGGCGGCCGTGTGCGGCGGCGGAGATGGAGCTGGATGTGGGCCGGACGGGCCAAGGCTGGACGGACTCTCCTGATGGAATCATTGCCCGCCTGACCATCTGGCCAGACCACCTCAACTCAAATTAAAATGAGCCCATCCTGGGTCGCATTTTCAGGTGTGGCCCGCATCACGTAATAAAACTTTTCTTGCCTTCTTTACCGCGCCACGGCGCCAAGCTTCCAGCCCTACCAGCTCCCACCCACCCACCCTCACCTTGTGCCTCTGCGCTCCTCTTCCTCCGGAGACCGCGCCGCACAGCCGCACCCAGCTTGGGGCCAACTTCGTGATTATGCGGGGGGTCAAGGGGGCGGTGCCTTGACTCGGGGCTAAAATGGCGCGGCCGAGAAAAGCCTCGGCAGCGCCGAAGGAGAGCCAAGACCTGATTGGCTTCAGTATTTTTGTTCTATCTTGCAATGTTTCATGAGCGGCCGGCAATGGGCAGCTGCGTGACAACATGCCCCCCACGCCCCCTGCTGATTTACAAGACAGGCACGCCCCAGTCTGCCTCTGCCTCTGCCCCGGCCCGCCCTCCACCGCAGTCCGGCCCCGAACAGGTCGGGTCGGGTCGGGGTCCTGCCGCCGGCACAAGTCAGCTGCAGTCATGACGAAACGTTGTATCCGGCCGCCCGGTCGCCCGCTCGCCTGCTCGGCCTGCGATCCGCTTCGGAAAAAAAAAAGACCCAAACGCCAACTCCAGCTAGCCAGTACACCCTAATTTATCCCTGCCGCGCCAACCCTACTCGACATAGCGCCGCTTTGCTCCACCCCTGACCGAGCCCGAGGCTGAGGTCGCGGTCGAAATGGGCGCGTCCTCGGCCGTGGCGCGCGCCATCTCCACTCCATGCCCCGCGTCGGCGGACGCCGCCCTGCTTAGTCCGAGTCCCGTAGTCAGCGCGCCATCGTCCTGCCGGTGGTGCAGAGGAGTTGGATAGAACTTGCCAGTCGGGTCCTCCCGCAAAGTAGTCTTCGTACCCGGAGCTATGGTCGCCGTAGTCATAGTCGGCGTCGTCGTCGTCGTCGTCGTCGTCGTCTTTGTCTCTCCGGCCGCGTGGCCGGGGGAGGGCGAGACCGGCTGGGTACCCGGCCGACGGTCGCTGCGACTGAGACTGAGAGCGGCGAGACGACGATCGGCCGAGTATCACGCGCTTGTGACTGCGGCCGTGCCGCTGGGCCGGCGACGAGGATCTCCCCTTCTCAGGGCTGTTCGGGCTCGAGTGCTCCGGATGGCGGAGCGGTGGCTGGGGCGACAGTCTCGCCGCCGCCGCGCTTCCCGATCTCTCCGGCTTGGAGATGGCGGCCGCATCACCTTCCTGGCTGACTCTGGTCGACTTGGGCGAGGCCGAGGCCGAGGAGGAGGCCCGCATGTCGGACCGCCTCTCGACGGCGCCGGCCGGGCCGCCGCCTCCCTGGCCATCGCTCAGGCCGGTCACCGCCACCTCCCGCTCGCTATCGAAGTTGCGCGGGCTCCTGCCCCGCACGATCACCGGCCCGGACCGGGCCTCGACGACGGGGATCCACAGGCACCCCCTCGGCCCGGCCGCCGTCCGGGCCAGCAAGGTGATGAGGACGAAGTAGTGCTGCTGCATGCCCTTGCGGCGGCCGTTGTTGGCGGTCGCCTGCTTGAACTGCAGTCGGTTCCACGAGATCGGGAACGAGACTGGTTTGCCGCCGGCTCCGTACAGCGCCGCGGCCGCGGCCTGGTCCGGGTGATAATGGTCCAGATGCAGCGCGATATCCTGAGGGGTGCGTTGGCCAGTGCTGCCGTCTCCAACAACTGCGCCGCCGCCGCTGCCGCCGACCTCGCCGCGCCAGGGGATCGAGATGATCTGGACCGGCCGGCCATCTATCGACTCGGTCGCGTGCAGCGACACGGCGAACCCCAGGATCGGCATCCGCCGCCCGTGCTGGTCGAGCAGGAGGAGATCGCTGCCCTGCTGGGGCAGCGTCACCCGGCCCGAGACCTGCCACAGGTTCCGCCGGTAGCACGTGAGCGGCGGGCTCTTCCTGCCCGAGCCCGCGGACGACGACGACAACGAGGGCAGGATCGCGTCCTCAGCCACGAAGAACATGCCGGACAGCTCGGCCCGCACGCCCACGTCGCTGGCCCGGCCGGCCTTGTCCAGGATCGAAGCCCTCCTGGCGGGCGGCAGGAAGGAGAGCAGCCGGCTCCCGCCGATCGCGCCGTCATCCTCCGGCGCCGGCTCCGCCTCCCGGTCTTCCACCATCATCGCCTCTTCCTCCTCATCGTCTGGTTCCTCCTCGTCTTGCCACCCGTCCCCGGGCCGGCCATACGTGTCGGGCAGGGGGCGCGGCGCGAACCCGTGAGGAGCGGCGGCGGGACCGCTGCCGTCGCCGGCAAAGTACCACGGATCCGAAAACGGCATGAGATGGTGGTGGTGGTCTAGATCGTAGGATGACGGCCGAGCGGCGCCAAGACCCGAGTACAGGCCCGCAGCCGAGCTCATGGGGCTATCAACAGCAACGTTAGCAACGGGACAGCCGGCGATCTCCTCCCCCCTACGCCAAGCCGGCGCCAAGCCGGCGCAGTTTAAACCTACAGCATCGACTCGTCATACCCGAGTCCGTGGTACGGCTGATATCCATCCATGTTCGCGGCCGGATCGAGCGGGATATGGGTCGAGGGTTGATGGACGGATGGATCGGGGCGTGTCGGTGTCGGGTGTGACCAGTTGGCCGGACGGTGCTTCAGATCCGTCGGCTGCCAGATGCACGCGGCCGCGACTCTGACTCGTCGACAGGAAGACAAGATGTGGCGGACGGGAGACCAGGGAAGGGCGGAGGCATGGCAGTGGGAGACCAGGGAAGGGTGGAGGCATGCCAGTGGGAGAGGGCGAGAGGCAGCAGCAATGTATCGTTACTTTAAAATCCATTGTCAATCGGCTCTGCCGCCCCGGCGGGCGGGGCAGGCGGGAAGGGGAAACAGAGGAGAGGGGTGGGGGCCGGTGGGATTGGAGGCCGACGGTCGAGGAACGGCGTCAGCTTTGGGGCAGGAGGGGGAAACAGCACCATGGGCCGTGGGCTGTGAAGGTGGGCTTCCTGGCCTGGCCGGCAGATGATGAGGATTATGCCCCCCCCCGGCGACGTGGGATAGCCGGCGCAGCCAGACGGCTCCAGGCACACCTCGTGCCTACCTGCCCCCTACCACGGCTCGCCTTTTTGTCGACAGCCGGGATGATTCGCCCTAGGCCCCGGATCCCCCCCGCCTCCCCACATGTGATACAGGGCAGCAGAAAAAAAGGGAGGGCACTGCCACCCAACCGCGGGATTGGCTTTCGTCGAGTGCTTTCATCAGTCAGTCAGTCGACCGGTCGGCAGCCAATCCAAGCGGCCGCCCCCCCTTACTCTTATTCCCCTTCTCGCCCGCCCGAGCGCCTCAGTTCCGGAGGGGAGATCATGGTGGGGAGAGAAGGGGGAGAAGGGGGAGAAGGGTGGGGGGGGGTGGAAGCGAGGAGATGACTCGGCCGGGCGATTTTCGCCCCCCCCCCCGCCGGCTACAGGGGCCGACTTCGCCCGGGCAAGGGGAGGAAAGCGTGGTAAGGAGGCTCGTACGGTATGCATGCCGTCATGCTTGCGTGCGTGCCAGAAATGTCACGATTCAAGCTTCAAGGCTATTTTTTTGTCGGTCGAGTCACATATCAGCAGGCTGCAGCAGCAGCATCGGCGAGTTGGGCTGTGGGCGGGTCCGAGTTCCCGTGTGGCGGCCGGAATTTCAACGCACCTCAGACCAATGGGGCATCCGCACGTTCGTTACGTAGGCGCCTGAGAATGACGAGAATGCCGAATGCCGAACTCCGGCAGGGCAGGGTACAGCAGACCTCAATCTTACCTTCTCCACCTCTACCCCCACGGCCGTGAGGGTGGCGGGCGGTGGATGGTGGATGGCGGATGGTGGAAGTGGGCGCGTCTGGCTGCTGCTGCTGCTGTTGCTGCTGCTGCTGCTGCTGCTGCTGCTACTGCTGCCTGATGACGGAACTGACGGGAGGGCGCCGAGGTTGGGTCGCATCATCAAACGGCCGCGGCCAGGGGGCGCGTCAACGACGGCAGCGTGGGTGGGCTGCGTCGGCGCGGGAGGGGAGGAGGCCACCCGCCGCCGTCAAGTTTGGGGTCAGCCGATCACCTGACTGGCGGGCGTGACCCCGGCCGAGCAGCAGCAGCAGCTTATTGCTGACGAGAGAGGGCCCACGCGGAGTTTGGGGGTCTGGGTTTCGGGAGCAGTCGGGGCAGTCTTTCTGCCTTAGCAGCTGGGACCGACTTTCTGCGGTAGCAGCCGGGGGAGTCAGTCTGCTCCAGCAGCAGCAGGGAGAAGACGCGGACTGGACAGGGAAACGAGGTGGGTCCGGCGACCGGTGTTCGTGTTCATTCTCGCTCGCATCCGGGCGGGCGCGGCCCCGGACCAGGGGGGAGGTACCCCGGGCCTCTGCGGCTATCGTCGTCGTCGTCGACCAAGTAAAGATATTCGCGGCCCCAAGTCCCCCGCCCATGTTCTCGGCCGCGTAGCCGGGCCCGGGTCCGGCTGAGCCAAGCATGATGCCCCCGCCGCTGTTCACGATGGGAAGATGGCGAGAGAATACAGGCCCCGGCCTCTCATCGGCCGTCTCGGGGAAATGTGCAAATCCAAGCACTGACTATATTTATATCCCCCGTTAGTCACGGCGGGAAAACGGCTGTTGCACGCTGCCCATCCTGCCCTGTCGGCAGTTCCCTCGGGGAAATAAATGGCGCTGGCACGTCACCCCATCCCCGTCGGCCGGGTCCCAAAACGCCGTCGACATCCTGGACCGTCCATCGGCTCGGCCAAATCGGCTCAGCATACTGCCCCGTCGTCGTCCGTCGCCTCGGGAAAGCCCCGTCGGCATCTACCGCGTCCATCGGCTCAGGGAAATCAATAGCGGCACTGTGCCAACCTCGAAGAGTCAAAAGGTCCTGTTTCAGCACTGACCAATCCTTCTGCTTCTTCTTCTCCTCGCTTGTCATCTTTGTCTATATTGCGGAGCCGGCGAGATCTCGAGGTGGGGGGGGACTACCCCAAAACCGGGCTGCCGCGTCCCCCTTCGCAGGGGGGGCACCGACACAGCGACCCAGGGATATGCCGGAGATGGTGCTATAGCGTGCCACACCATTGGTGTCGGGGGGGGCCTAATGGCAGCGAAAAAAGCTTGCGAGATTTGCTACTGAGAGAACTAAAGAAGAAGCGGGGAGGATCGGGGACCTGGCCGGGATCGAATCTCAGTAGGTTATGCATCCACCCCCCAGAGCCGAGCACAGGCCAGGCCGACAGACGGCGAAACAAAGTTCTCTCGAGCCGTGCCGTGGCACCAGCCTTATTCCCGCCGTGACGGATAGACCGGGGAGCATGCCATTGCCCCGAGGGCACCAGGGCACCAGGGCATCGCGGGATCGCGGCGGCCGCCCCAGGGAACCCTGCCACACCCGACCCTTTTTACATCCTGCATACACTCCCCGAGGCGACGGCTTGAAACTGTCAACTGCGGGAGCTCGCCTCCCCGCCGTGGTATCTTTCTTGCTTGCTGAATCAAAAAGGCCCGCAACGCCGCCGCCGCTCCCTCCTCTTACTCGCTGCCCAGCACACACTCCTCCCCAGCCATAATCCCTCCCGGACCCCGTCCCTCGCCGACAGCCAGAGCGAGCTGACTCCAACACTCTGTCTCAATCTCCTCCCTCCCGCGCCTATCGCGAGCTCTCCCACGAAGAGTCCCCAAGAGCGCTCAAAGACTCCCGAGAGCGCCCGAAGACGCTCCGAGAGCGCCCGAACTCCCCGAGCGCCCCAAGGGTCCTCAAGAGCCTTTGGGAGCCTCGAGAGCCCCCGGGAGCCTCAGAGTGCCCAACAGCCCCGAGAGCCTCAAGAGCCTCAGGAGCCCCCACGGGCCCCCAACAGCCCCCCTCTCAGAACCCCCCCACTCCGATCCCCTCCTCCGGAACCCGGAGTGAGCCCAGCTTCTCATCCAACCATCGCACCAGCACCTCAGCCTGCCGACGCGCCGGTCGGGCCGGAGCAGCGGCGCCGGCGCTGGCCCCACTCCCCACCGTCGTGATCGCGGTTGCGGCGGTTGTGGCAGTCGTGGACGTGTTTGCGGCCGCGCTGGCCGCGCTGTCGGCTGTCTCGGCGGGCGAGGAAGGGAGGTTCTGCGGGGTGGCGAGGCCGCCAAGTGAGTACGTCGGCGCGGCGCCCATGGCCGTGTCGTGGCTGTTGTGGTGGTGGTTTTGGTGACGATGCTGATGGGGGGGGGGGTGGTGGTGGAGGTGGTGGCCGTTGGGCCCATTGGGGACGGGCGCGGGCGCCGGCCCGCTTGACGAGCCGTCATACGGAACCGGCCCGATGCACATGAAGAGCAGCCCGCACCGCAATCTCCTTATCACCGCGATCCCGCTCGCCAGATGGACCGTGATGGCGCTCACGGCCCCCCCGGATCGCAGCGGCGCGCTGCTCCCGAGGCGCGACGTCGCAATAGAGCCCGACGAGGTGGTGGGCCGGTCATACGTCGGCGATACCGGCACCGAGCCACACGGCTCCTCGCCCGTCTCGCTCGTCTCAGTCTGCCCCCTCCTCTCCCGCTCACCCCTTCTCCGGTCCCCATCCTCTCTATAACCGTCGTCGTCGTCGTCGTCGTCATCATCATCATGGTAGTGTCGCCTCGGGGATGCGGCGGCGCCTGCTGCCGCCGCCTTGTGGTGGATCGCGCACATGCAAGCGGCAGCGGCCGACTGGGCGCGCAGGAAGGAGACCGGGTGCGAGGACGCGTGGGCCAGGAGCTTGCCCGAGGGGGTTGCCAGGATGATGGTCTGGATCTGCGGCGTGAGGCTCGCGTACAGCAGCGTGGTGAGGCGTCGGGTGAGAAGGAGGGGCGGAGATGGAGAGGCCGGGGGCAATGATGGTGGTGCTGGTACTGGTGGTTGCGCCGGATCAGCGGCGGCTGCCTTGGTGCCGACACCGGGGCCGGCCTGCGGGGGCATTTTATTCTCCGGCCTTCGAGTGTGCGTGCGTGCGTGCGGCTGACGTGGGGTGGTGATATTGGAGACCGTCTGTCTCGTCCCGGTCCGCGCCGGGGGTTGAAAAACGAGCGGATGCGACAGAATGCCGGCTGGCAGCTAGGCAGCGGTCCTGTGGCGAAGAAGAGATGAGGAATTGAGGAGTCGTTGATGCCGATCGGGGGGAACAATGTTGTTGGTCCCGAGCTGAGCAGGGTCCATCCAGCGCGCGCTGGAGCAAGATCCAAGTCGGGACCCTTTTTTCTTGTTTTCTTTTTTTTCCCGTCGGGTTCGTTTTCTTTTTCTTTTTCTTTTTCTGTCAGGAGCTGAGCTCAGGTGGAGGTGCCCTCCTGAAAATCTCCCACTAGTTCGCTCGCTCATACGGCCACTTTTCGCACCAATGGCGTCATTGGGGCCGCACCCCTCGGACCAAACTCGGCCTGCGCCTGACTCGACAAGGGCGTCGAGGGGCCGAGCGACGACGCGACATGGACGCATGCCCGGCCAGTTTTCCGCTGTTCGAATTTCTATGGAGTGGAACGAACTTGTTTGCCCCGTTCGTCCTGCCCCCTCCCTCCCCTGCAGTGATACAGCAGCAGGTGACAGGCCCCCCCCTCCCATCATGTGCCGGCCGAGGTCCGGCTGGGAATAAAAACATGTGGCAGTACTGTGTGCGACGGCGGGTCATCCGCGGAGATAACGGGGGAACCATATCGACTCGATCATCTTCGGTCGCCATTTTCGGTCGCCATGCTTGTTCATCCACCCGGCTCAGCCTTCCGCCGTCGGGCCAATCAACTGGCTGCCCTACTTGCTACCGGCAGACTGCTTGCCGAGAATGGACAGATATCCCAATCACCGATAAATGCCGAGCTTGGTACCAACATTCCCTGCCGCCGGACCTCCCGCCGGGCAATGTGTAACCCAACTGCCGAGGCAGTCTCCCTCTCAAGACAACCTACCAATCCAAACCTCATATGTATTCCATCCCATCAGATCAGGCCGGCCCGGCCCGCCTCACTCGATGCTCATCCGGTTCATCCCGTCCGAGGTGTCCACCATGCCCTGATACCCAACCCTGCCTTTGTTGCCGCCCCCGGTCCCGCCGGTCCCGCCCGCGCCGGTCCCGCCCGCGCCAGTGCTGCCGCTCCTCTGGCTGTCCCCCCCGTTGCTGCCCGGCCGCGACCCCCACGGGTCCCGGTGCATGGGGCTCTGCATGACGGGCGAGTTGTGTACGCTGATGCCCGGGCTGACGGCGCGCCGCTTGACGCCGACCGGGTCGAGGTCGTCGTCGCGCCGCCGCTTGTTGATCCGGCGCGTGATCTCGGCCGCGGTTGGCGGCGTGTTCCGCCGAGGCGGCGTCTCGGCACGCTGCGAGTCGCTCCCGCTGCCGGGCCCCATCGTTGCCGCGCCCGAGGGGGGGTCGATGGCCATGTCCTCGGAGCCGGCACAGGGCATGGGGGCGGGCGGCGGCGGCGGCGTACCCTTGCCGCCCCAGGGAATGCTGCTGGTCTCGGAGCACGAGTCCCAGCAGCTCCTGGCTTTGGGGTTCCGAATGGCGCGCTGCCTCAGTGCGGCCGAGAGGCTCATGGTCGCATCCGTCGCCATCGCCATCATGTCCAGCTCGGGCATGTCGTCCGGGGAGGAGCTGGACCCGGCCGGGAGGGAGTCAAGGGCGGCTGGCCGCTCTGGGCCGGCCGGCCGCTCCAGGCCGACATCGCTCTCGCGCACCTGTCGCACCACTTCGGCCTCGCGCCGGAACTCGGCCTCGACCGGGGCCCCCTCCTCAGCCAGGGCGGCCCTGATACGGGCGAAGTTTTTGGTCTTGGGCTGCCGAGATCCTCAAGTCAGCCCATCTCCAGCTGCCAGCATAGACAATAGACAGGGGGGTAGGTAGGGCGTCGAGGGGGCTAGGCCGCTCACCAGGAGGCTCCCCCGCCGAGTCACCGCCCTCCGGATCACGTCCCGGTGTCCCTCTCGACCGGGCGTGCTCGTCGCCGATTCGATGCCGCCCTTGCCCTGACGGGTGCCCTCTTCGCTTTCGCTGCCGGCCGAGATCTGCAGCCGGTTAGCATGCCAGCTGATGCTCTCTCTCCTGCCGTGACCGGCCCCGGCAGCAGCGGCGGCGGCGGCGCGGTCCCTTGGGGGCGATCTCGGTCGGCTCGTGGCGCCCGCGGTCGGGGTCGAGAAGCCAAGGCCGAGCGGGGCACGCAGTCGCTTCCGAGGCAGCTTCTTTGGCCGCCTTCTTTGTTGGTAGTTGAGGCCGGCACCGGCGCCGAGTGAGGCGGCAGCCAGGCTGCTCGCAGGCTGCGGGCCGGAGGCTTGCGGCGTGCCCACGTAGGGCTCGTCCACGTCCTCATCCATGGGATCGTAATCATCCTCCGAGGACGACGAATCCGAGCCGGGGCCGGTCCGGCAGTGGTAGTGGTTGCTGGCCGGCCCGAGCGAGGTCGAGATGTGCAGCCGATCCCGGTTACCTGAGGGTGATGTCGGCGACTGCGATGATAGCTGCACGCTGCCAAGGTCGCCGCCCTGTATCCGGCCAGGAAAGGCGGCGGCCGACGATTGGTAGGCCTGCCGGCCATGGAGCTGGTAGCCGTGAATGTGGCCGGTGGTGGGGGACGAGTCGGCCGACGACTGCTCGGCGAGAGTTGAGTGGTGCAGGCTGGTGGCGGCTCGGGAAAAGTCGAGGCCGCGGGACCGGCGCGGAAGTATGCTGGACGGCGATGTGTAGGTCTGTGAATGGGTGTGTAGCCCGTAGTCGAGCGAGTATTCGAGCGGGCTATCCAGGAATTTGTCTGAGATTGGCGTGGAAGGATTGGGCTTCGGCGTAGCCGTCGAGGTGGCGGCCGGGTGAGGAGCGGGGGGGGGCGATGCTGGCGCCGATGGTATCGCCGCTGCTGTGGCCAAGGAGCTCCCCCCGGACCTTCCGCCCCCTGCTCCGCTTTCTGCTCCGTCCGCTGCTCCGTCCGCTGCCGGTAGTTGTGGTACTGTGCCGGCCGCGCTGGGGGGCCTGCCCTGCAGGTGCGAGGGGAAGAGGTTCCGGCTCGGCCGTCGCGTGGGGGGGGGTGTCAACGACAGCAAGTTGCTGCCTCCGCCGCCGCCACTGCCAAGTGCGCTCTCATCGTCCCTGATCACAGCCGAGAAGGATCTCGGCGCCGGCATCATAAGCGACAGTGTCGGAAACGGGCAAGGCCTCGGCTCCCGGCGTGGGCTGGCGAGGTCGGCGGCGGGGGCCAGCTGCGAGTGCGAGTAGTAAAAATGCGAGTGCGAGTAAGAGTGCGAGTGCGAGTGCGAGTTGGGGGACGGCGGCAGAGAGGCATTCCCAAGACTGCTGTCGTCCTTGGTCGTCTGGAGAATGAGGGGCGAGGGCGAGAGCTTGGGCTTGCCGGGGGCGCCGTCGCTGTCTGATAGGGACCGTGGCCTAGCCGGTTGCATGGGTGGGGATGCGGCCGCAGGAGTGGCGGCGGCCGTGGAGCCGGCATCAGCAAGGAGCGCCGTGTCATCGTCCATCCCGACAGCAACGTCCACGCTCACCGCGCCGATCGGTGATTTCCGCGTCTCCTCGTGCCGGCACCCAACTTGCGACATGGGGCTGTCAATTGCGTGTCCTGTGTGGAGACCCACCCAATCCAGGCTCCGCAGAAACAGGGGTGGGGGGAGAAAAACATGAATGAGGTGACCAAGTTGAGACCCTCTGTGGAGAGCTAGCCAGAGTCGGATTCGCCCGCGCACGTACTCGCCCTGCAGCTGCGCTACAGCTTATCCACTGGCTCTCAGCAGATCTCCCCGCGACCAGCTTGCTTGGCGGGAGGGAGTGCCGAAGCGAATCGGTATTTGGCCGGGGACGGGCGTTCTACGCTCTCCCCCAATTTTTTTTTAATGTGGAGGCGATCAAGGGAGAGCAGGTGGGGCCTGCTATCGCTCTTGGTCTCCACTTTCTAGGCTCCCCACGTGCCTCTTATCGGGGCTGCGACAAGGTCTCGTCTTATACCCCCCTTGAGTCCAAGTCCGAAATCCGAAATGAATTAATCCCTCGATCCCGTCGTCCGTCTCGTTCAACAACAAAAACTCCGCCGTACAAGGCACGAATCATGTCCGAGTTCACGTTTGTCGACAACAATGCGCCCCTCGACGCCCGCTGGCGCAAGGAGATCCGAAGCCATGTGATGCGGCGGAGGAACCAAGGTAAGAAGGTGGCGGCCCGTGGGTGGAAGCACGCGCCCGCCGGTGGCGCCGGCTCCGCCTCGGCGGAAGGAGCCCAGAAGCCCAAGGCCGACAAGGCGAAGCGCTCGGGGGGGGGTGGTAAGAAGAAGAAGAAGGAGGACTCGGCGGCGGCGGGGGAGGAACTCCAGCTCCTGCGGACCCGCCAGCCTCTCCCGTCGCCGGCGAGCTGCTACGCCGGGGCCGAATTCGCCTGCTTCGATGGCCCGGTGACGCTGCCTGCAGACATGAACTTCTTGATGGCCGAATGTGAGCACCCCCCCCCTACCTGCGCTCCAGCCAGGTCTAACCGGCCAGGGGGACCCGCAGTCGAGAAGACTGTCCACTATTCCATGTACCCGCCCCAGTTCTGCTTTGACAACTTTGAGGCAAAGAAGGGACCCTTTTTCCAGTTTGTAGTATCCAGCGAAGCCTGTAAGATCACTCTCCCCACGTCCTGACGTCTCTCTCTTCCCCCCTTCTCCCCCTCCCTCCTCGCCGCGTGCTCACAACGGACCGCCCCCCCAAGCGCTCCACGCCTTCGTCGCCATCGCCGGCGCCGCCGTCGCCTTTTTGCGCGGCCAGTTCCCAGTCCAGACCCCTCGCCACATCAACCATCTCTCCAAGGCGATGAATCTGGTCAACCGTGATCTGAGCCGGCAGGCCATCCCGGACGATGCCGTCCTCGCCTCCGTCGCCTCCCTCTCGGTCCATTCCCACTTCACCCACAACCCGGCCGCCAGCTACGCCCACCTCGAAGGCCTGAAGCGGATGATCGCCTTGCGGCCTGGCGGGATGGCCTCCCTCCGGGCCCACCCGGCGTCGCGGGCCTTGGCCGCCAAGATCTCCAGGACCGACGTCGAGTTCGCCCTAATGGAGGGGGGGAGTACCAGGTTTGGGGCCCAGTGCACCATGGCCGGCCTCGGCTGCTTCCCCGCCGCGGCCGACTGTCCGCCGCCTGCCGATACCAGCTGCGAGTGGGTGACCGATGGCGATGATGAGGACGAGGAGGGGCAGCCGCCGCAGCCGCCGCAGCAGCAGCCGCAGACGCAGCAGCAGCAGCAGCCGCAGACGCAGCCGCAGCCGCAGCGGCGGTGGCGGCGGCTGCCACTGCCAGTCCCGCCGATGCCTCCGCCGCCGCCGAGTAACCTGGTGCTGGAGGTCGCCCTCGACCACTCGCTCCGGTTCTCCCGCTTCATCAACGCCGGCCAGAGGTTCGACCCCGGGGACTACCAGGATGCCATCATCGCCCTCCTCCAGCTGCTCATCGACTTTGCTCCGCTGGACGGGCCCCGACCGGATGACCCGGCCGTCGACGCGTGGCAGCTCGGCCTGCTCTCGTTCGCGTCCACCATCCTATGGAACGTCGGCCGGCTGCGCGCCCTCTACGCCTCCAGGCTCTGCCAGCTCCTGCAGCGCCGGCTCGAGGACGAGGCCTTTGTCGAGACTTGCCACCCCTCGTTCCTGCTCTGGCTGTACCTGTTCAGCGGCATCTCCGTCATCGAGGGCAGGACCGAGGGACGCTCGCTCTTCCCTCCCCTGCGCCGGCTGGCCGGCCAGATCGAGGTGACGACGTGGGAAGAGGCCAAGGCCCATCTGGTGGAGCCGCTGCCGTGGGTCGGCCCATTCCACGACACGTTCGGCAGTCGGGTCTGGGCCCTGATCTCGGTCCACGCGGTCGCCGGCACCACCCTGCACTATCCCGTCTCGGACCCCACCACCCCCGCCGCCACGGCGGCCGACCCGCAGCAGCAGGAATGTGCTGCGCCGGTCTACCCGCCGGGCCATGTCGCGCCAGGCGGCCAGACGATGGTTATCGGTCCGCCCGGCGGACAGCCGCTTCAGTGTCTGCCACACCGGCCTGCTTCGACCGGAGAGTTTCCTCGGTGATCTAGGAACTGTGGTTTCATACCCGTTGTTTGGATCGGATATGTATTCATGTCGCGTGTTCGGACTGGACGTCGTGGGGGGGGTGGTACTGCGCGTGTATTTTACTCCGCTATCTATTCGAACTCGGTCGAGTTTAGTTTGTGTGTGTAACCTTTTCGCTGTTCGGCACCTGATAACGTCATGGTATTTTGCCCCGTCATCTGCCATGGCCTTGGCTAGTTTAGATTATGCCTTGAGGGAACCAGCTGCCGCCGTGAGTCATGCGACCTATAATTAATGCCGGCATGGTGCCATAATCAATCACTGGCCCCATGTACCTCGAGCTCTAGTCGTTATGTATCTCACCGACTTGATGACAGCTGACGCGACGCGCAGCAAGGTATGCCAACGTTTATATCTATCTGCCCTGCTGCTTCCTATCATCCTCCAAGATCTACCCTGCGTCGGTACGTATCCCCTCTCCGACAGCAGGCCGAGTGTCAGTCTCCAAAGGCCGGACAGGCCCCCCAGCCTTTGGACTTTTTCTCGCCCATGTGGCACCTGCAGCATTCGCCGTTGCACACGGCCGAATCCCCTCCGTCAACTCGCTAGGATTCCCCCGCCAAGCCCCCCTCCTCTTTCACCACACCCGGCGACCAGGCATTGTCCTTTTCCTTCCCGTCCGCCTCCAGCGTCTCGACCCTCTTCGCCAAGACACGGTTTTGTCCGGCCAGCTTCGCCATGGCCTCGTGCTTGGCCGTCAGGTCACGGAGCCGCTCCTCCAGCTCGGCCTTTTCATTTTCGGCCAAGTTGAGCTCCTGCTGCAGCCTGTCGGCCCGAACCATCTGGGCCTGGGCCCGGTTTTCCGACATGGCGATCGACTGGCTCATCGATTTCATCTCCCGCCGGAAGCTTTCGTGGTCCTTCAGCGCGGTAGATTTCAAGTTCTTGACCTGGGCATCCAGATTCTGGACCGAGAGCCGGGCATACTCGCCCGTCCTCTGCAGTCGGTCATGCTCTTCCGTCATCTGAGCAAGATCGCTCGCAAGGGAATCGATGATGGCGTCCCGGGAGGGCTCCTGGGCTGGGGAGAGGCTGGTCTGGCGGGCTCTGCTCTGGGCGGGTTTGTGGGCCGAGTGCTTGGCCGGGGGGGTGGACGGGGCCACATTAGCGGCCGTCTCCGCGTTCCCATCCGTGTGCTCCTCCACGCTCTCCTCCGCGATTGGGAGATGGGCGCCGGCGGTGGCCGGCGAGGGGACTGCAGATGTGGGTCCGCTCACCGGCGGGGTCGGGCCCACCACCGCCTGAGGGGATGGCTGGCTGCCGGCGGGGATGGTCCCGCAAGGAGAAGGCCCGGGTTGAGGCCCGGCCCGGTGCTGCGGCGGCTGAGGATGCTGAGCCTGATGAGCCGGCTGCAAGTACATGCCCCGTGGCTGGAACTGACCTTGGCCAGGATCCGGCTGAGTGTGAGCATTGAACGCGGGGTACTGGCACTGCAGTTGATCCTGCTGCTGCTGCTTCTGCTGCTGCGATTGGTGTGAGGTCGCCCGCTGCTTTGGTGACTGCTGCGGTGGCCGGAGCAGCTGCTCTATCTCCTTTAGCTGCAGCCCTGTCTGCTGAAGCAGCCGGGCGCTTTCCTGCTCGATCCACGGCTGCGTCTGCTGGAACTGGTTCTGCTGGGGCCACGGTTGCATCAGCTGCTGGTTTGCCTGCTGCGGCAGCTGAGGCCCGTTCCGCTGGGGCCACGGTTGCATCAGCTGCTGGCTTGCCTGCTGCGGCAGCTGAGACCCGTTCTGCTGGGGCCACGGTTGCATCTGCCGCTGATGTGCCTGCTGCTGTGCCTGCTGCTGTGCCTGCTGCTGTGCCTGCTGCTGGACACGGTCTTGCTGGAGCCGCTGGCGGGCCTGCTGGGTCGGATGGAACCACTGTAGCATCTGCTGCTGGTTGGCCTGCTGCGGCAGTCGGGGCTGGTTCTGATAAAACCACTGTTGCATCTGCTGCTGGTTGGCAGGCTCGTTGGCGTGCTGTTGATGCTGCTGCTGCTGAATCCTCTGGCGCGCATACTGCTGCTGCGCCAGCTGCTGTAGCTGAGCCTGGCTCTGCTGAGGTTGCCCTTGATGCTGCTGCTGCTGCTGATGCTGCTGCTGCTGCTGGATCCGCTTGTGCGCATACTGCTGCAGCGCCAGCTGCTGCTGCAGGGCCCGGTCCTGCTGAAGCCGCTGCTGCTGGAACTGGGCAAGGTCCGGCAGGATTTGCTGCTGCTGAGCCTGCGCGTGTTGCTGGTGCACTCCCTCGCCACCGCCCGCTGGCCCAGGCTGGACAAGGTCGGCCGTTGCCGTTGCCGTGGCCGCAGGAATCGTCCCGGCCAGCGCTCCGCGTAGCTGGCCGCCCCCCTTGCTGTTTCGGCCCGTCCTCTGTCGCTGTTGCTGCCCGTTTACCATCCTTATATGGTCGGCAGCATCCACCCCGACTGCTGCCGCTTCCGTCAGACGGCGAGTCCGCTTCGGTGCAGGAGCGGCGGCCATATCGGGCGCTCCAGGGTCGTCCTGTTGACGAGGCTGACCAGGCTGACCAGTCAGGTGGGGGGAGCGTGCGTCTGATGGTGCTACTGCTGCTCCCCGCACCCCGCCCGGCGAGGCCGAGGCAGGCACGGGCTGGCATGGTGGCGCCACCCCCGCCGCCCCTGCCGCGAGATGACCGGTCGCTGCCGCGCTTGCCTGGTGCTGCGCGCTCGCCTCCGGCTGACTCGAGCCTCCCGCCGCCGCTGCCTGGGTCTGGCTCACGTCATTGCTCGCAGCGGTGTTCGGCTGCGTGGCCGCCTTCCCCTCCGCCGCCTCTTCCTTCATCAGCCGTGCCGCCCTCGTGCCCCTCCCCCTGGCCGAGGCGGTCTTGGTGGCCACGGGCTGCTCATACATGATCTCGCAGCTCGACTCCCTCCTCCGCGTGCCGGCCCGCCACTCTTCTGGCGTCGTGTCGAAGCAGCCCCGCATAGTTTTTCTCAGGTAGGACTGAACCTTCTCGACGCTAGCGGTCCAGGTCCAGCGAGCCGGCTCAGTGCCGTCGTCGTGCAGGCACATGTCGATGGCCCAGAGGACGAGAGCATCGTGCGAGTTGTTTTCGTCGGCGAGAAAGGCGGCGAGCCCAGCCTCGTTCCCGACCCCGGCCTTGACCAGAGGTAGGTCCGACCAGCGGCCGCCCGACTGGGTGAACAAGCCGCTGGTATACTCGCGACGTAGTATATCTGCGGCTTCCGGCTTCAGGTCCAGACTCGTAATGGTCTCCTCAAAGCGGGTCTTTGTGATTTCGCGCCCATCCATGACGATGGCGGGGGCCTGCTGGTTCGAGGTCATCTCTGGGGAATGAAGGAAGGATGAGAACAGGAAGCCCGGAACGAATAAAATGGCGATTTACCGGGTTACGCCCCTGATGTCGTACTCGCCTGCCTTTTTGGTGAAGCTTGACCCTGCTCTTTTGCCCCGGTCGTGCAGGCCCTTGCGAGGTTGTCGTGCTGTACCAGCGCTGGGCGGGTATATAGGTGCTAGCAGTGTGGTAGAGTGGGAGGAGATGAAGAGAGAAGAGAGAGGGGGGGGCAGGAGGGCGGGAGGGATGGTAATAGATAGGAGGGAGGGAGGGGGGAAGGGGCGATACCCATGTGATGGAGCAGGCTCGGGGCGGTGGCAGAGGGCGGTGGCAGAGGGCGGCAAGCTCCGCACTGCCTCGAGCAAACAGCCACCGTTTTGACGTGTTGTCCCAGTCCCTCCCGCCTCCCCCCTCGAGCTAACATAGCTCCCGGATTGTCTCATTGTTGCTAGCAAAGTGCTTTGTGGGCTTGCCGTACTTCCACCAAGCAACAACTGACTGACCCGGCCCGAGAGGAATCAAGCTTGGTTTCTACCTTACGCCTATCTCAAGAAGGCCCCAATGTCGAATTTCCAACCCGTTCAGTGATAGTGAGCCGCCGACTGGGCCCTTAGTGCCTCCTGTCGGTGTCATACCTGTGGCCCACCTGTCGACAATGATCGGACAACTGAGCGGCGTCTCGCCACTATATTAGTCAAATCCAACAATTTTCTCAGATCGTACGACGCTGTGGGCATCGGCCCCAACCACGGCCGAGGCCAGCAAGCCAGCATCGTCCAATCACAGGACGAGGCCAGGAGCTGTTTCGCATGGCGGGGAGCAAGCGTCCACACCAATTACGTATTTGGAGTGATGTCTGGCCGCCTGGGTGGGTCCCGGACCCACACGGCCGATTCTCGCCCCCGCAACGGAATACCACCGCCACCATCAGCAGGGCCCCGAGCACCTCCACGACCGCGCCCACGCCTTCGCCCACGTCCACGACGACCAGCAACAGGATCAGGCCCGCCGAGTGGCTGCCGCAGACACGCGAGATACTGTATAAATGAAGGCTGGTCGTATTGAGCGGCCGTGGCTTGTTCCGGGCAAGCCGGGATCAGATCATGTGAGATGACGAGATACGGCCTGGTGGTTTTTTTTTTACTCGTCTCTGGGGCACCAAGCTCGGGTCCGAGCGGCGGCGCAGCCGTAGGACGAACTCCAGAGAGAACGCTCGGTGCTAGGACTGCTACTGATAAGCGAGCCGCACGGACAGGACTTTCCTAGGTTGAGGAAAGGGCCTGCTCCGCCGCCTCGACCGCCTTGACCCTCCACCTCCGCTCCATCTCGTCATCCCGATCCACGTAAGCTCGCCCCTCGGCCGTGCCCTGCCGCCAGGCCCGGTACGCGTCCTCAACCCTCAGCAGGCTCGGGACCGCGGTCGGGGCCGGCAGCGTGCCCATAATCGGGTCCTCCCAGAGGAGGTCCAGCACGGCCTCGCGCAGGAAGGTCGAGTACGCGGTCCGGGCCAGGGCCAGTTCGTACACGACGACTGCCTGCCCTGCGGGCCGGCAGGCCTCCGTCGGCCGCTCGCGGCGGCGGCGGCGGTCCGGCTCCGCCTCGGCGAAGTACTCGAGCTCGTGGTCGCACCTGGCGCTCGCGGAGGCGCCCTTGACGCAGGCGCTGTCGTCGTTGCACAGCCGGATGTGGAAGCTCTCGCATGTGGCGCATCGGTACGGGCTTTCCGAAATCCCCGTCATCATGCAGAAGACGAGGGCGCCCAGGTCACGCAGCTCGTCGCCGAGAGTGTAGACTCTCTGTTCCTGATCGCGGGCACGCGACTGTCAGTCGAGGAATTGAGAACGAGTGAGGGAGTGGCCGAGTGGGTGAGTGGGCGATGGGTGAGTGGGTGAGTGGGCCAAGGGCGACGGACGGCGGACGACGGACGCGGCGTACCCTGAATCTCATGACGTTCTGGTCGTTGCCGACGTCGGCCATCAGGGCCGAGTGCGAGGTATCGTCCTGAGAATGGGTGCTCGCCGCGATCGCGAACCCACCCTCGGCCCGCTCATCCGGCTCGGAATGGGCGCCGCCAAGAAAGTGCGCCGTGGCGGCGGCCCCGGAGAGGGATCCAAGCTTACACAAGCCATACGTCTCGCCGCCCCGCGGCTGCTGGAAGAAGACGGTCCGGGTGCCGATCTCGCGATGCAGGATCGGGACCCAGTCGCGGTCTGCGCTGCACAGCTCGAGCGGAAAGGGCCCGTGCGGATCGGCCCCGGCCGTGTTGATGAAGTACCGCACCCCGTCGTGCAGGTAGCCGATTGCGCGCATCACCGACTTGAGAACGTGCCAGCACAGCGACTCGGGCATGTACACGACCGGCGCGGCCGCGTCGCGGCGCGGGCGCGCCATCTCCGCCATGTTCTCGGCCAGCGCGCCGGCGTCGCAGCGGTCCCAGAGGACGTAGACGTGGCGGGAGCGGTCGCGGCGGTTGGTGTCGTCGTCGTCGTGGTCGTGGTCGTCGTCATCGTCGTCGTCGTCGTCGTCGTCGTCGTCGTCGGGGCCGTCGCCATGGCTAGCCGCCCGGCCGTCGGCCTCCCTGCTAATGATGCGCTTGTCGGAGATGATACCGGCGATCGAGACCAGATTCTCGTGGTTAAGCAGCGCCAGCACCATGCGCTTGGCCTGCTGGTCGGCAAGGAACGGAGCGCCGGCCGCGTCGCGATCGCCGCAGAGTACGGCAACGAACTCCTCGCCGTCGCTCAGCCGGCGGGCAAGCCAGCTGCGGTCTCGACGGCGGCGGCGGCCGCCGCCGCCCCCGCCGTGCCGGTCCAGGGGCCTGACCAGTTCAAATTCGGCCTTGGGGAGTGGATGTGCCATCTTTGTGCGAGTCTCATTGAGGTGAGCGGGAGCGAGCAATGACAAGGAGCAGGCGACTCTGGGGCGGCGGCCGACGGGGTGGTGAGTGGTGGCCAGGGAGCGAGCGGCCTGTCCCCGGGGTTGCTGGTTGATCGTCTGGACCTGATTGCCCATCCTCTGGAATGTTCTCGCCGGCGTGTCGCCCTAGATACATGGCCGCTGCATTCCCGACCCGACCAGGCTCGGTAAGCATCGCGGCCGAGGGCCAAGGGAGACCGGCGTCTGGCGGGAGATGCGAGCATGCATACAATCTGGCCAGCCATCCACACAGCCGATCTAATCGTCTCACCAGACTCCGGCCGCGAGCCTACCGCTGCTGCTGCGCTCTCTCTACGGGAGACCGGGACCCCGCACCCGTGAGGTGCTCTCATGCATCGGCGCCGCCTCCGCATAGCCGCTAGATAGGCCGAGCCATCAACATCATGCCTCCTTCCATGAGACTCCTTCGATATTCGGCATGGCAGGTCGGATCTGTGTCAAGTGGCCAAGGGGACTACCCTATTTTGCGAAACCATGCCCCACCCGTTTCCCCGGCCCACTCTCCAGAGATGTTATCAACGCCACACCAAGCGCATCGGATCCGCTCCCGCTCTCGTGATCCACAGCGGCCGGCAGTGAGGGCACAACCCGACCTCGGTGGGAGAAGCGCCAAGGCGACGGCATCCGGAGCGAGCCGGCATTGGTCCCTTTTTCCGCAATGCATCGCGACCGAGACGTTGTCCAGACTGCACCGACTGCAGATCAATGTGTTCCGATCAGGCAGGGAGAAAGACGGAGACCGGTCCTGCGATGCCAATTCTCTCCCCGACCCGGACACTTAAATCGGCTTGGTCATCCCGCCCTCATCCGCGAAGGATCTTGGGGTCAAAGCCTGGCTCCAGGGAAACCATCACCCCATCCGACCCCGCGATGCGCGCGGATGTCAATCTGCCGCACTTCTCTGCCGCTCATCCACCTCGCTCCCGGCCTCCCGGCCTCTCTGCACCCTGACCTGCAGGCGGCGGACGGGTAAGAGGGGAGAGCTGCCGACGCGACACCGCAGCCGAGGGATCGGCAAGTCTCTCCCATGATCCGGACCAATCGCAACATCAAACAGGCTCAGGGGGGCGGCTATTCCCAATTGGAACTGGCGGCACTGGTACCTGCGTCCGCGGGGAATCTCGCTCCCTCAGCCAGCCCTTTTGCGGCTTGCGGCTGGCTCGCAGCAGCGCGAAGCGCTCGCGCCCTAATTGGTTGCCTCGGCCGCTCCGTCAGCCGCCCTCTCCCACCCACCGCTCACTGGGATCTCTGAAACCTCCTCCGAGAGACTCGCCGGGCGCGCGCGCGCGAGCCTGGCCGATTGTAAGAGACAATGGGGAAGAATGTCATGACACGACAATACAGCCGTCCCTCCTTTTCGGCTGCCTTTAGGGTTTTTTTCCTCGCCGCATCCGGCGCACCGCTATTTCTGTTTTCGTTTTTGCACCACTTCACGTTCCACAGCCCCCAGCCCCTGGCGGAGCGATTCTGAGACGACGCCACGCCGGGATGGCTGGCTGATCATACAAGCCATATCCTTACCCTCTCACTCCGGCCAGAGGGAGTCTGGAACACGCCCCGGGTCCTTGCGATAGAGCCCGGCAGGCGAAGAGGTCCCTTGCTCTTCTTACCCCCATCATCTCCCCCCCTCTCTCTCTTTCCCGGCGACCCACTCGCGACACGAGCACCCCCGGACTTGGTTCTTCCACGAAACGTCGAGCAGAGAGAGAATACGGATATATCTGGAATCTCCTCTCGTCGGCTTCCGCTGTACCACTAGGTTGGGCTGGGGCTTCGCTGGCGAGGATCACGCCGACTTGATGCTAGCAGCGGCAGGTCCGGATTCTCTTCTTGGCGGCGACCACGCTCTTTAATACCATCTTCTTACATATCTTGTTTTCCCAAGGTCGACTCTGGTTTTGTTGGATAGCAGTACACATCTTGTCGAGCCACAGTTGGATGTCCCTACCCTCCCTCGTCCCCCGGCTGGCCGCTTTTGTTCTGTTCCCATATACACACCACCTGCAAGATGGGCTGCCTCAGCCACCGGAGCAAGGATGTCGAGGTCCGGGCCGAGCAGAAATGGGACTACATTGTACGTTGCGCCCGCCCGCTCTGACTGGCCGGCCGGCCGGCCAGTCCCGGGAAGAGAGAGAGATGTATGCGCTGACGGACCCTGGCAGAACCTCAAAGACTTTCGCACCAGAGGGTGCGGCGCGCCGTTCGCGTACGCCTATCTCTGGTTCTCCCTGCTGCTGTCCATCACCGTGTACGCGGTCGACTCGTTCACCGCCGTCAACCTGCTCGCCTTCAACCGGTGGTCGTCCGAGATCAAGCCGGCCATCTCGATCGATATCTCCAAGTACATCTTCTCCGCCTGCATCATCGCATCGTTCGTCAACCTGGGGTACGAAGGCGTGCGCGCGGCCCGGGTGATGAAGCGCGGCAACATCGCCGAGTGCTATCTCGACAACCTGGCGGTCCGGTGGGAGAGCATCCGGCCCGGCCGCGGCCAGGGCTACCGCCGCTTCCTCGTCTTCGCCGAGCTCACCAAGAGCAAGAAGGGGACCGAGTACATCGCGCTGTTTACATACTTCAGTTTCCAGTGTAAGCCGGCTCGACTGGACCGGAGGAGGTCCGTGTGATGGCCACAATCTGTCGGGATCTGGGAACTAATCGACTGGATTGCACCAACAGCCTGGCTCCGCGTCCTGCTCTGCGCCGGCCCCCGTCAGGTCGTCAACGCCTTCACTCTCAGGGGCTTGTTCCAGGCCAACCTGGAGATGACTGGAGCGGATCCGGGCCGGTCCCTGATGGCCTTCTTCGGCAAGCTCGATGTCCTCGCGCGAAACGACTATCGGCAGGCTGCCATCTTGTCCGGCATGCTCTTCACCCTGGCCATCTGGGTCTTCTCGATGCTGTTCCTGATCACGGCCGTGCTGTTCTACGTCTTCTTCCTGTGGCACTGGATACCCCGCGCCGACGGCGGCTTGACCGGCTACTGCGAGCGCAAGGTCAACAAGGCCCTGCTCAAGATCGTCACCGCCACGGTGAACAAGGCGCTGGCCAAGGAGCAGGTCAGCCGGCGCAAGGCTGAGGCCCGAGCGGCGCGCAAGAACGGCGAGAAGATGGGCCCGCTCGAGCGCACCGCGACCCTGCCGACCATCCCGGACGTCGGGCCGGACAAGCTGCTCGAGATGCCGAGCCTCAACCGCAGCGAGACGGTGGCAACGCTTCC
Organism: Bertia moriformis; assembly: GCA_025802115.2. Taxonomy (NCBI): domain Eukaryota; kingdom Fungi; phylum Ascomycota; class Sordariomycetes; order Coronophorales; family Bertiaceae; genus Bertia; species Bertia moriformis. The sequence goes on from JAOYNC020063260.1 coordinate 51,787, forward strand.
AATATACACGTCGAGGCCGGGCACGCCCGGCGGCGGTAGCGTGGCCGACTACGAGCTGGACCGCATGATGACTGGTCAGGGCCAAGGTCAGGGCCAGTGGAGGCAGGCCACGCGCCCGATGGCGCCCTCTCGCACCGCCACCTCCGCCGGCACATACTCGTCCCAGGCCTCTCTCACGGCCGGCGCCGCCGGGATGGGATACTCGGGTCCCATGTCTCCGGCCCCGTCGCTGCCTTTGCTGGAAATGCCGACTCGACCCGGGGCAAGGTACTCGCGTCCCATGTCTCCGGCCCCGTCGCTGCCGCCGCCGATGGAGCCGCCGACGCGCACCGGCACGGCCTGGTCGATGAGCAGCAACGCGGCCCAGCAGCAGCAGCAGCAGCTAATGTACGCGCGCGAGCACACGGCGAGCCCGGTGATGGAGAGCGGGCCGTTTGCACCTCCGCTGCGCTCGCCCACGGCCCCCCCTCTCATGGGGCGACCAGGCCCGTCGGCCTGGCCGTACGGACCGGGTGATGGGCGCGCCAGTCCCGCCCCGTCCGCCTATTCGACCAGGACGGCGGCGGCGGGCCCCAACAACCTCCGTCGCCCGGCTTACCCACCCTCGACGATAATGCGCAGCGCCACGAACCCGGCCTCGCAGCCAAGCCCAGCCGGCCATGCCGCCCCGGTGCGTAATCTGACGGGGCCGATGCCTCGGTCGGCGACAGCGGCGCCGCAGGGCAGGGAGTACTATGGGCGGCCATCCCCTGCCCAGGGCCCCGACTTTGTATCATTCGACTTTGATATCGAGGGCCAGCGAGGGAGGGGGCGATGAGGTCCGCAGTTCCGATGACCCGCTTTCTTTCTTTCTTTCCGTGCCGAGGGCTTGGAGCCGGGGGGGGGGGTTGGGACGGCAGTGTAGTGTAGTACGCTTCTCTTCGCCGAGTTGGCCATTGGATTATCTCGTGTCCACGTGGACTTTTGCTCGACCGGATCTGCAGCACTTGTTTTTTTGCCTGACTGACGTAGGGGGATGTGCTGCTGGTGCGTTTGTAGGGGGGGATGTATTGACCGCCGCTATGGGATGTATTTAGTGGTGGCTGGTAGATCGGGGTGATCGGCGCGGATCTTCGGGATGTTCTTTTCAGCCGACCGAGGAGCGTTTGTTATCAGACACAAGGCCGGAATCTGAATTTCGGTTCTCGGGGTCCGTCCGTCCCCTGACACCCCCGCCCCTGCCGGCCATAGGGGTAGGACAACGAAGGCCGAGTTTGTTATTGTGTGGCTCTCGGCAGGCACTGACTAGGAAAGCGGGGACCGGATACTCGGGGCTTGTCCGCTTGGCCGACCGAACTCGGTCCACTGCAGTGAAGCCATGTCCACGTCCCTTGTTTATATGTGGAGCCGGCAGACAGACATGAAGGGAAGGCGGATCTGCTTCTTCCCTACCCAGCGCAGGTATGTTAGCCTGGAGCTTTGGTGGACTCTGGCGGGGACGGGACTGGTTAGACAGTAGCTGCCGGTTTTAGGCCTCGAGTTAACGGCCCTAAGCGGGACGAGGACCCGAGCTTTCTTTTTAGACCCTGGATATGGAGTGTAGGAGACACGGGATGGGTAGGAGACACGGAGCGAGGTAAGTCGGCGGGCATAGGGTGGAATGCTCGGGCTTTGTTTGATTCATCATGAGCGGGGGCACCACCGAGCAGGATGAGCCGTACTCGATTCCCTGGCCTAGCGGGCATAGAGCGTGGCACAGACTATGCAACCGTTCGACTCTTCGGCTCTCGGCGGGCAGCAGGCGGTCCAGCGAATCTTGGCCCTTCTGACTGCGTGGTGGTCATCCGCCGGTCTAGCAGATGTTGGTCCCTGTCTCTAGCGCTCGGCCGGGGGCGTCAGCCGGCTCAAGAGATGTACGGTTTTATTTCAGACACTCGGCAGCCACCGGCCGGTTTTATTTCGGACACTGACCATTCATTGGCCAGCCACCACAGGACATGCCATCCCTCCGACCCCGTTTGTCCCTCGGGAGTATCATCATCCCCATCTATCCGTCATCAAAACATCCTTTACCTTATTGACTGACTGACGATCTCGACTGCGGCCTCGGCCCGGATCGGGCCGGCCTGGCAAGTACGGTACTCGTTATGCTCGGGCCGGAATCCCCTACGACCGAACCCTAGATAATTAATGCAATAGCCTCACTAAGCCGCCATTGCTTCATTTCCGGCCCCCGCCCCCCCGCCTCCCCGCGTCCCGCCCCCCCGTCCCCATCCCCACCCGTCCCTCACGCCAAGCAGTCAACCCACTCGGGATCGAATCGCGCGCGCCCGAGTAAGTGATGATAAGTCAGCGTGAAGGGCAAGAGCAACAGAGACGCGGCGGCACGACTGAAAGTGAACGGGATGTGACGGTAGATTGGTTTCGGTCGGGCCCCGTAGGCATGATCCTGGCTCGGCACGAAAAGCGCGGGGTCGCAGCTTGGCCCCGCCCCCAGATTTTCCCCAGCGGAAAACGCTTAGCTAGGGCCGGGGGGGATCAACGCAGGAGGCCAGCTGTCTCGGTCCCATGATTGGGCAGCCAGTCTGGGGCTTGGCCCAGCCTGGCCTGACCCGGAGACCCGAGGGAGGGGGGGCAGGGCGGGGAAGGCGAGCTTCCTTGATTCACACTCGCCCCGCGAGCAGACGCACGCTCACGCCGCACGCACTATTGGGCGCCTCGCGATACGAGAACTGAGGCCGGAGACGGACAAGAAAACAGCGCGCGGCACTGGCGGAGTGGGGAGCGGCGGCAGCCGTGGCCTGTTCTGGAGAGGGCGCGCGCACACACACGCTGCGCCGCACCCGGGCCGTATTTCCAGTCAACTAGCTGGATATATATACGACGTTTGGTCCGGACGGCCACGTGTCCCGGACTTGCATGCTGGCTCGTGGAAGGCATGCCACCCGCGGACAGCAACGTCCCCAGCACACATATAACTCGCTCACGCCCGTACTCGCCTACACATCTGTCTGCCCGCCAGCACCTACTTGTCCGCTCATATACTTACCCATCAGCCCACACGAACACACCCACTCAGACACCGAACACACTCGCGCGAGACCTTACACACGCACGCACACACACATACACACACACACACACATCCTACACCTACACACACTACACACATTTACATCCAGTCTCCATCTATACTCATCCTACCCCCCCGCCAACCCCCACCATGAGCAGCCAGTACTGGAAAATCGTCAACGTCGACAAGCAGGAGCGCCTGCCCAACCACGGCGGCCGGAAGCTAGCCGACCTCATGACCGGCCGATCGCCCGAGCAGCTGTGTGAGCTGCTTGCGAGTCCCGTCATGCTACCTGTCGACCCCGGCGCCGTCACCCACCTGTGGAAAGCAAAGTGGGCCCCCCCAGTCCGCTCTCTATTCCGCTCCCGCCCCGACTGACACAAAAAAGCCACTCGGCCCCGATCCTCCAGCTCCCGTTGGAGCTGCTCCACGAAATCTCCACCCATCTCTCCCCGGCCGACAGAATCTGCCTCAGCCTGGCCTGTACCGCGCTCTACCACGCCATCGGTGCCGTCGCCCGCGCCGCCCTGGCGGCGGACCGCGCCGCCTGGGCCGGGACCCGCATCGTCACCATCGGAGACTTCGCCGAGGGCGTTCCCACACGCTGTCCCGAGTTTCGGGAGACCAAGAAGATGCTCGAGGTCGGCATCGCCGCCATGCCGTTCCACCCCATGGACTGGGGCGCGTGGCGGTACGGCCCGCGGCTGGACCCCGCCCACGCGGCCAACCCGCTGTGGCACATGTCCACCGAGCAGACCGGCTCGGCGAGCCGGCTCCGGGACGAGGTGCGGTGGCGACTCGGCCTGTCCGCCGCCGCCGCCGCCGACCAGGCTATTTTTGACCGGGTCTACCCCGAGCCGCGGTCGCCGGCGAAGCGCCATGGCGACGGGGGGGGCGGCGACCACGCGGACGGCGGCGGCGCGGTGCTGCGCTGTCTCGACACGCGCGAGTTCGTGTCGGACCGCGCCCTGGCCGCGTCCGCGTTCGCGTACAACCTGGGGGAGGTGATCGCGGCCTGGACCTGCTTCTGGGGCAGGGCGGGCGAGGGCCGCTGGTGCGGATGCCGGTTCGACGTGGTGCCGCTGGCCGCGGTCTCGAATGAGGAGGCCGCCAAGTGGACGGATGTCAGCCAGCAGGCGATCGGCGCCCTGAGTGGGGGGGCTGACGGGGTCGAGCGGCCGGACGGGTGGCAGCTCCGGGCGGGGGGGTGGCAAGTGCGGTTAGGTGCTGACCTGGTGGGGGGTTTCTAGCTACGTGCTGACTTGAGAAGGGCGCGATGGTTTGGCCGGGTTGAGACCGTCCCGTTCTCCGAGATCCGGTCGCTGTATTTTCCATGTATCATTTTGTTCCAGATAAGCAGCCAAGTCCACGCTCGGTTTGCACATTTCTACGGGAGCATTGTGTGAAGTGGACTGAGATGCTTCAATTGGGCCGCTGCGCCCAGCTGCCGTCCTAGGCGTGCGTGCTGTCTCTTCTCCGGCCCAGAGCGCCTCGCGCACAGATCGTCTGCTCCCTCCTGAGCGGACACTCCTATAGTGTTCTGTCTCTACAAGCAAGCAATGGGCGGGAGACACTAGGGCGGGGAAGGAGAATTGCCAGAGTGGAATCCGATGTTATGCGGACATCACAATCCTGGTCCCGTGGTGGGGCGGTCTCGGGAAGTCGGTGTCGCGCTGGCCCGACAGGTGATGGGGCGCAGAGCCGATCATGCTTGTTTGGTGGGGACGGGGGTGGTAAGAAGCGCGGTGCGAGGCGGGGAGGGCGGGGGACGTGTCGCGAATGGGACCTCTTCCCCGGCGCGCGCCATGTGTGTTTACTTGGCGTCGCATTTTGGCTGTCTGTCCACGATCCGGATTCGGGTGGCCGGCAGGCTGTCTCCCGAGTACAGCCCAATGGGCAGCTGGTGCAACGTTCCGCCCGGGATGAAGTCGTGTCACAGTGCGCTGGGCCAGCAGACTAGCTACATGCTCAAGTCTACGAAATAGGCCGAGCTGGATCACACATACACGGCGCACGCACCGGCCCGGCTGAGATAGTGCGAGGATATTTGTTTCTGGACAAGCAGCAGCGGGTGCCGGCGTCGGTCGTCGGTGCCGGTGCCGGTGCTGCTGCCGCTCGCCCCTTTCCGTCCGGGCCTCTCCGGCAGCCGGGCCGGCTGGTGCGAGCCCGGGTGCGGGCGGGGGGGTGCGTGCAGCGGTACATGACACCGGATCTTGACCGTCGTACATGTGGAAGGGAGGAGGAGTAGGACGGGGACGATAGGCAACGTACTGGGACGCGAGGTGCTATGGCATGTGGCAGAGAAGTAGGTCGCATCGACCGTGGTGGGGTGCCTAGCCCCCCCCGGGCAAAAAGAACATTGTTCAGCTGCTCTTGGTTGGGACCCCGAAGTGTGTCGGCGGAGAAATAGAAAAACCAAACGACAGATAGCACAGGGCCACGGGATCCAAAAGCCCATATATGTATACATGTTTACAAGTGCCTCGTGCCGAATATAGATAGCCGTAGCCAAGTGATGGCACCCCCCGGCAGTCCCGACGTGCCGGCCTGCCTAGATCCGAATACAGCCCAGGCAACAGCACCCCCGAGGAATCCCCGACGTGTCGGGCCGCATAGTCCGCCGGGGGCCTCGGCCGATATGCGGCCGCGGGCCCGCGCCCAGTCTCGATTCCTCAGCCCGCTCGACTCGACCCGACTGGACTCGACTCGGATTACAGGGCGTACTACCTTTGGCCCTCCTGCAATCAGTGCCACCCCCTCCATAGTTCCTGGCTAAAATCGAGCGTCCTAGTGCTCCCTCCTCGTATACTTGGATGACAGACGGGCCCCCACTGAAATCAATGTTGTTCCCTCCCACTGATATCAAGCGTCCTAGTGTCCCCCCTTTCCCTTTAGACTGCTCCCTACTGAAATCAATGCCCTCCCTTCCCAACTTCCTGTCTGATCCCAAGCGTTCAAGTTCGTATCTCGCCTTGATTATGACAGACACCCACCTCCCCCTCCCAACTCCGAAGAGGTAAGCCGTGCGCGATCCAGATATTCAGCCCCGTATCTCCTATCCAGCATCAGCGGACCCTCGTCGCTGACTTGTCTACGGTTTATCAGCATGCCTAATTAACGAGACTAGCCGAGTACTTTCTTCCTGGCGTTGCTATATTTGAACATCCTCAGACATGGAGACTATGGAGACCAGACGCGCCCTTGCTATTTATCTGGCAACGGTTCATTCAGTCCTGCGGGCGGTAGAGACCACGTGAGCGATTCATCCCATTTCCATTCATGTCGTATCGGGGTTTCAGCAGCGCCAGCCATCTCCTGTAGAGACCAGACACGACCAGCCATTCCCATTCCCGTTCCCAGTGCCGTTAACGTCGTATCTACGATTCGACAGCCTTGCAGCCTCCTACATAGACCTTGCCCATGGCATTCGTATGGCCACGTTGCAACTCTCCTATAAGCCGCGACCCGACCGCCATCCACATATCTACATTAGAATGGCCACCGTCCCCTTGGACCAGGCGCGCCCTCGCTTCATGTATCTACATCTCTGTGCGTCAACATCTCCCTGCATCAACATCTCCGCTCCGTGCCCCCCCAATCAGCTTGATGCTCGTCCCCGGCCGGTATATCCAAACTTCTAACCGCTCAAATCCCGACACATGCGCCACCCATAACCGTAGTATACCATCGATATGTGCATGTCACAGTCCCCCCCCCCCGCCCTGCCCCGCACCCCCCCTCTCATCGTCATCACCCAGGCCTCCCTCCCTTTCCTAACAGCATAAATGTCATCCTGCTTATAGCCACGGCATACAACACGGTCGAGAGGGGCAGCGAGATTGCAAATCTCGCCGCCGCCTCTGCCCCCCGCATATGTGACCCAGATGGCGGGGCAACGAGACTGGTCTGGCGCACCCATGTCGACCGTAGATGGCACACCCCGCCGGCCGTCCCGTCTAATGGAGCCTCAGTCTACTAAACTTGTGCTCGTTGTCGTCTCCGTCACCGTGTACGAGGTCTTCATCACCTGGACCACCCGCCAGATCCCGAACGCAATCGCGGCCAGGACTAGGAACAGGATGATGATGATGATGGCGATTGTGTCGTTGGGCTTGACCATGGTGGCGGTCGGCGGTTGGCGGCGGCGGTGTGGTGACGATGGTGGTGATAATGGCGGCGGCAGCGGTAATAGCGGTGGTGGTGGTAATAGCGGGGTGGTGGTGGTGGCGATGGGGTGGTGGGTGATAGAGCTGGCGGTGGCGTTGGTGGTAGTGGTGGTGGTGATGATGGTGATGGGGGTGGTGGTGGTGCTGATGATGGATCGTGCGTCCTCCTCTTCGGAAAGCTGCAGTCGAGTCGGACCGGGTCGATCGATCCGGGCTGGGTTCGGGTTTCTCGGCCTTGGCCGCCGTCAGGGCTTGTCCTTCTCCGGGCCGGTTGAGTTTGTAGAGCCAAGGCCCGACTGATTCCATTCCACACGCCCCCCTCCCCGTTCCCGTTCTTTACTCACCTCGTTTGGTTGAGCCGGGCCCCGAACGGGATGAATGAAAGCGATTGTTGGGTCGTGTTCCACGTCCGGTCGTCGAGGGGTGTTTTCGTTCTCTTTCTCCTTCACAGGGCAGGCTTGCAGAGCAGAGCAGAAGAAGAGAGAAGAAAATAGAGCCAGGTGACCAGACAGGATAGACAGAGAGAGATGGGGGAGAGAGAGGGGGCGGGCGCGCGCAGGCTGGCCGCGGCCGCAGGTACATATGCACCTCTGTCGTGTCGGTTGCCGGGCCAGCCGCCTACTTACAAACAAGAGGGTCGTGGTGGCGGGCGGGCCAGCCCACGCGCACCGACCTACCTAGCCCAAGAGCCCATCCCAGCGCCCCCCACCGTGTTTGCTGCTGACACCTGAGGGGCAGGGATTATGGATTATACGGACTCGGTCACTGGAGACTGTTCGAAATCATCATGCTGATCAAGTAGCTACTGTCCGCGCATTACTACTGCGGGTTCGGCTGGCGCCCCCCAAATCTCCAGCCCCAGACTATTTCGCGGCATCCCCCATCCATCATCATATAGGCCGAAAAGCCGACGACCCGTCTCAATCCAATGCAGGAACGAAGTAGTGCCGCATGAACCGTGCGCCTGGGCCGTCCCTCGTAGAGGAGGTTTGTCTTGTCGAGTGCGGTTACCATCCGCTCAGGAAGCCCTCCCCCGCATTGATCCGAGGCCTGTGTGCAGAGCACCCGAGGGCCAGTGCATGCGAGCGCTCCTCGGAGCCAGCTCACTCTTCTTCTTCAACTTCCGCCTTGGCGCGCACGATCTTGACGTGGCGCTCGTAAAACTCAAGCATCTGCGCTCTCTCCGTCAGCACGATGAGACCCCGGGGCGGCATGTCTCTTTCGCCGGCCTACCTTTTGCGGCGCCCGCTTGTAAATAACGGTGCGCTCGTGCCTGGTCTTGTGGCCGTTCTTCCAAGTCGCGTACACGATCATCTCGCCTGTGTTCTCGTCTTGGCACGCGTCCAGGGTGTCGATCAGGTCCTCCCACGACCCGGCCGGGGGGACCCACTGCTTGGGCGGGGAAGAAGTAGGGCTGTCTTGAGTCTGCGGCTCACTGCTGCTGCTTTCCTTCTTGATCCGCTTCGTGGCGGATCCGGTGCTGCCCTTGGCCCGGGCCGATGGGCGCCCTCGTTTCCTGCTGTTGATATCCTGGCGCACGGATTCAATGACTGCTTCGCGACCGCCCTTGGAATTGAAATACTTCCGAAGGAGCTTGTTGCAGGTAGCTCTGGGGGGGGGTGAGGGTCAGATACCCGGGTCTGGCCGGTGTGGGGGTGCCTATAGATAGATATGAGTGGATCACGACGTACTTGAGATTCACTTCCGGCTCCCAGGTCGCGTCATCCTCCTTGTTGTAGCCCTCCCATTTGACCTTGAACATGAATTCGCCCTGTACGCGGACGGGCCGGCGACGTCAGCCTGCTTCTCCTCGGGACGCTCGGGACGCTCGTGCCCGGGGGGTCCAGGTGGGTTGGGTGTACTCACATCTTGAAACACGTGGTCTTGGATTCTCTCGACGATGAACCTTGGCGGAAGTCAGCAAGGTTGGCAGCGTGGCGGCGACACTCGGGTCGGCTAGCGGGGGCCAGCCACGCCAGCCTCGCTCCGTGATTCTCACTTACTCCCCCTCGCTGAGCTCAATGTCGGCTTTGTCCTCGTCTTCATCGCTGTCCTCATCCTCGTCGCTGACATGGTTGACTTTGGCGTTGGCCCGCTTGGGGCGGCCATTGCCCTTGGGCGTGGCATCGGCGGCGGCGGCGGCGGCAGCAGCAGCGATCACCGCCGCCTTGGCACCATTCGCCGGCTTGCGGATTGGGAGGCCGGTGTCGGAGCCGGGGTCGGATGACGGGTCATCGTCGGGAAGGGCTGCAGTCGAGCGGCGGGTGCGACGAGTCAGTGTCTTGCTATCGCCTGAGCCGCGGGATGGCCGCGGTGGTTTGGAGATGGATGGGGAGACGTTGCCGCTGGCCGAGACCTGGGCGTTGCGCCGCAGCCTCGCCATCCCGTGATCGGGCTGCCCGCGTGCTGATGAGATACGAGAGACCGGGCGCGGCCGGCGGGCAGGATGGCAACCCGCGATATTGTAAATGGCGAGGCGATGGAACTAATAATTGTCCGTAGGCGGATAAATGATGATGCAGTGGAGCCGTGGGGGGGAAAAGAGAGAGAGGGAGGAGGGAGGGGCTATCTGGCTGCTGCGGGAAGGCGGGGGAGGGGAAGAGGAAGGCTGGAGAAGACAAGATTTCCGTTTTATCTTTTGGGCTTTTTTTCCCGGCTTCCGGCGCGTCGACTCAAGTGGGAGGGAAGGCGCGAGGGACAAGAAAGATAAGATAGGAGAGAGAGAGCAGCTCCACATACCTGGGGGCATTATGGGACTGGACAGTTGTAGGAGTATACGAGTGCTGGGATGATTGTCGTGGCAGGAGGATTGCAGTAGCGGGAGGATTGTAATGTGTCGGGGCGCGACCGGTCGTGATCTCGCACAGAGGGGGGCAAGAAAGAAATGAAAGCCGGCTTGATTGGATACTGGGTGCGGGTAGCAGACGATGATGGTTTGCTGGTCGGTGGAGCCGTCGCGGTTGGCAGGGTGGCCGCGGGGGTCACGTGGATCTGCCGAGGTAGCATGGCGAATTCGATTGGCAAGAGGCACGCAGCCTCGCACTCCGCTCCGGCCATGGGGACTTGGCCGAGTGGGAGTACCCTGACGGCAGAATGGAGTGCCATTGTGGACGGGAAAAATCGCCCATCCACGCCTTCAGGTGCCGGAAGACCTGCCGGGCCTCCTCCGAGCTCCGCCGGCCCCCACTCTAGTAGAGCCCGACGGAAAGATTCAACTATGCGGCGTGGGGACCGGGCATAACGTTCCGGGCCCTCGTGTAGTTGGGCTTTTCTCTCGAGCGTGGGCTTGGCCCGCGATGGATAGATTAGTTGTGCGCGAATAGGGGGGCGACGAGTAGGACGTGGCCGAAGAGGTAGGAGAAATCGAGGAGGAGGAGGCCGTGGAGGAGGCCGGGGAGGATTTTGACTGAGCTACTTGGGACTGGATGCGTGGCGCTATAATAGGGCGGCTGGGTTGCCCCCTATTGTTATTTCTTCAGATTGGGCCTGGCTCCGCCAGGGTCGGAAGGGTGCCCACATTGAGTGTGGTGACCCTGTCCCCTACGTCTTATGCCCCCCGGGAGGCGGGCGCTTAAGCCCTGCGACGTTGATAAAACACACACACACACACACAAGAGGCACGCAGGCACGGCCGGCCGGCGGTCATCGAATGTGTGCTACCGCTGCTCAGCTCTACGACACAGCTCTACGACACAGCTCTGCGATACAGCTCTGCGATACAGCTCTGCGGTACAGCTCTGTGGTATAGCTCTGCAGTACAGCTCTGCCTGGTGGGCTACTTCGTTCCCATGGATCCGGCCAGCTGTGCGTACAGCCGGAAGAAGAGCTCAGAGGGGGCCGAGCCTGCAGGCTGCAGAACCCGAGCTTGCAGCCCTAATCAATTGCGTCCGAGGTCTCGCCTCCACCTTGTGGGGCGTTGTAGTTGAGCTTTGGCCGTCCTGGGGACTCGGACTGCAAACAAGAAAAGGCTTGAGCGTTTGCCCAATTGGTCAGCCTGGCTGGCATCCCGAGGGGTGCCGAGAATGCTGTGACCGACCGTCCCGGAGATGGCCGGCCGCTCTGCTTCCCGCTTTCTTGGCAGTTCCCAATATGATTGTCGGCTCTCAATATTGGAGCTGGCCACCACCAACAAGTACGTCCTCGAGGCGGCCCCATCAAGCACTCCCATCCATCATGGCAGTCCCATCAACCAATAGCAGTCATATCAAGCCAAGTTCCACACAGTCCCATCATGACGACGCTGACGTGGCTGGCCAGTGTCGCTGCTTGCGTATGTATGGACCAAACACAAAACAGAAAGATGAGACAAGTGGTGGCGCTGCCGGCCATTTGATTTCTCTTCAATTCTTGACCCTTTTCGAACGCAAAGGACGTGAGGGTCGAGGGGTGGTGCGAGGACCCCCTCTAGGCGCCCGGTTGCAGCATGAACTGACCATCCATCATCCTACCACAGACGCGCACGCACACATGAACTGGTCATGGCTGTCAGACTGGATGCGGAGGGGCGGTTCTGCTCAGACCCTCTCATGCCGGCCCAGACCGCGGCGGGGTTTTGAAGAATTTTCAGTCTTCTTTCCAGATCCGGTCTTTTATATTTGGGATTACCAAATTTTTAGGTGATTTTTTCCAGATTTGGACCTTTTTTTTTCAGACCCCCATTGGGGTCACCACGACAGACTCGGTGCCGTACTCGGGATGGGATTGACCGTCAATCAAATGCCGCCAAACACAGCAACAAGAGCGGAAGCCGCCCAGTCTGATCAGACTGCAGAGCGCAGACCGTCCGAAGAAGCAGAACCACCAACCAGCATGGCGCGTTGGAAACGGGGGAAGGAGGCGCCCTCTCCCCCCCTGCTGCCCCTTCGCCCCCTATTTCCCTTTCCGTCGTACCCGAGCTTGGGCTCACAGCCGGTCTGCTGTCTGCACTGCACCGAAGCTCTCCCCACTCGGCACAGACGAAGCTGCTGCCCAGTTCGGGATCAGGAGTTCAGCAGCATCAAAAGTATTCGTCACCAACCACACCGATTCCGGCTTGCAATTCGACTTGGCACTGCAACCCAGCATTGCAATCCCGATCCGCTAGCTGCCGTATCCATCCATGCTGGGAGCTCCTCATCGAACTCTGCTGGCGGCTTCATTTCTTTCCTCCCCTCTCCTTTCTTCTGCCGGATGATAGGATCCCCTCGCTCTGGTCCAGATCCATCGTTGGTCATACCGCCGGACCAGCAGCGGACACCAGCGGACCAGCGGGCCAGCCTGCAGCTTGAACCGCCAGAAGCAAGCCGCCACAGGAGTTCTCGGCCCCCCCCAAAGTGCCGGGTGCCAAGCCGGCTGCTCCTCCTGCTACTCACCTGCTCCCCGCCAGGGGTCCTGAACCCTTTTTTTTTTTTTTCCGGTTCTTTTTCCGGTTTCCTTTCTCTTATTTTGTCCATTGCATTTTGCATTTTTTTACTCGATTCATCTTCCCTCTTTTCTTTTCTTTCCCCTTCTCGGACGACGGCATCTCCAAGTCTGGTCCTCTGGCCTCTCACTCTTTTATTGTTTCTTCCTTCCAGCCTGCTGGATCTACGCCCCCTGTCGTCTCGCTCTTTTCACATTGTTCCCTCGGGCCTCACCCCAGTCGCTCGTTTCCCGTTTCCCGTTTCCCGTTTACCGCCCCCCTCTTGGCTCTTGTCACGCAACCAGGCTCCGAACCTCGACTGCAGAGCGCGTCCATACATATCGCCTCAGGCATTGGGAGGCCTGGCCTCGAGCATCACATCATCTGCGCGCCCGATCGTCGTGCCTGGCCTGGCCTTTGGATGATCATAGTGGGCAGTATTACCTCGAGTCGAAGTAGCGGTTGGCATCATCGGATATTGGATCCGGCGTCCAGACCTGTGGTGAGATCCCTCCTCCGCCATCGCCCGTGCCGACCTGCCCCAATCAGCCGGATCGTCTCGTCACGCGCCCTCTCTCGCGTGCTGTCAACTCGAGAACGTGTCGAGCAGGATAAAGAGAAGCACAAGAAGAAAAGAAAAGAAAAACGGCAGGGCAAAAAAGGATCATGGCGGACCCGATGAAGCCCGACCCGGACTCGTCCACCCTCTCGCCAACCGGGCCCAAGTATAGCGCACCGAAAGACCGGACCTGCCAGTTTTGCGGCCAATCCTTCACCTCGTCCTCGCTCGGCCGCCACCTCGACCTGTACATCAAGAGCAAGAACCCCAAGGCCCCGGATGGCGTCCACGACGTCGACGCCATCCGCAGGATCAGAGGCAACATCACCCGCCGTCAGCCGCGCCACGTGGGCGCCGCCGCCGGAAGCTCGCCATCCACCCCAACCCCGGCCTCGACCCCGAGGCATCCCGACCCGGGAACCGGGCCTTTTGCGGCTGCGAGTGCGAGTGCGAGTGCGAGGGGGAGCGGCGGGGAGGACGTGGAGATGGCGTCATCTGTGGACTCGCCCACGCCAGCAGCGTCCATCCAGGGCCGCGCCGCCGGGCGCGCATTGCCGCCCGACGGCCCATTTGCGCCGAGGTGGGATGGTGGCGGCCGCAGCAGTCACACTAGCCATAGCAACCGCAACAGCATCAGCACGGCGGCAGGAAATGCAAATGGAGCCGGCGACATGACGCGGAAGCCGGCTGCCGCCGTGGCCGCGGTCGGATCTGAGTCAGGCTCGAGGAGCAGTCGAACGACGCTTGGACCGCGGGCAGTCAGCAAACAGATCCTGCTCAAGACCCAGCTCGAGACCAAGTCCAAGCTGACTGATGCCGTCGACACGGCTAGGGCGTCAGAGCTCGCCCTACGCGAGGTGCTGAGCTCGTGGCGAGCCGCAAAGTACGTCTGTTACATTCAATCTGTTTATAAACATCACCCTCACCACCTTCACCCTCACCACGACTACCACTACTACCACCACGACCACCACCACCATACCCACTATACCACCATGACCACCCCCACAAGACCACCACTACTACCACCACCACTACCACTCGCTTCCTCACTCCCTGCTGACAGACCAAAACCAAGGCAGCACGTTGAAAACAGCTCGATGCCTTTCGACTTCAGCCCCATGACCCTCGACTTTCCCGCGTTCACGCTGCAATGCCTGCCGCCGCCACCCACCATCTTCTCGTCCACCCCGCACCCGACCGCGACCTCGTGGTCAATCGCGCCGCCGGCCGGGCGCGAGCTCGCCGCGCTGCGCAAGTATATCCGTGACGAGTTCGCCAAATGGAAGGCCTCATGCCTGCGCGCCACATCGTCGCTGCTTGACGAGCAGCTGATCTATCCGCCGGCCCCGCGCGGCGGGGCCGCCGCTCGCGAGCAGGGCCACGAGACCCTGCGCCGAGCCGAGGAGCAGGCCGACTCCCTGGAGCGTCAGGTCCTCGACCACCTCGACTCGGCCTTTTCCGCCTGGGAAGGCCTTCCGGCCCAGCGCCGGGCCGAGGTCTGGGTCCTCGAGATGGCCCGGGGCGTGGGTCGGGCCCGTGCCGACGCGGACCGGCTGCGCGAGGAGCGCGATCGTCTCGCGGTAGAGAACGCGAACCTCAAGAGCCAGATCGACAACCTCAACCGGCTGCAGCAGCCGCGCGAGTTTACGGTGCTTGCCCCGGCCACCCTGCCGTTTGAGCGCCGCGTCGTCGACCACCTGCTGGAGCAGGGGCCGCTGGGCGGCAAGGGACTGGGCCCCGGTCTCCTGCTCGAGGACCGCCATATGGACCTCAACACGGCCGTGGGCCGGTCGATAGAGCGATGGAAGGCCGTCATTGCGGCCGCCCGCGCCGCCAGCAGCAGCATGGCCGCCCAGAGGGCTCTCGACGCTCCGACGATCCAGACAGCGGCGGCGGCGGCGCCATCCGTAACGGCCATTCCCCCCCCCGCCGGCGCCGCCGCTGCGACCGGGCCCGCTTCGTCCAAGCCATCGCATGTCCAGCCTCCCACGCCGCCGGAACGGCTGCTTCCTCGGCCGGCCGCGGCCAGCGCGCATCCGAATCCCCCCAGGACCGCGCTCCCGTCTGAAGACGGCGATGAGGATGATGATGAGGAGGAGGATGACGAAGACGATGCCGCGGCTACTACTGCCGTCAAGGAGGCGGTGGTCGGGACCAGACCTGCCGTGGTTGATCCAGACGTGGATGCGGACGCCGAGATGGACGAAGACGATTCCCCGCCGCCGTTTAATGTCGCGCATCCGTCAACCCCGGTACCGACAGCCACCATGGCCACCGACGTCGGCCCTGCTCCGCAGGCGCAGGCACCAATAGCACCCCTGGCGGCTCAGCAGCAGCAGCAACGGCAACAGGACCAGTATCCGCAGGAGCAGTATCAGCCGCAGGAGCACTATCAGCAGCGGGAGCAAAGTCAACACACCCATCATCACCAGCAGCAGCCGCAGCAGCAGCAGATGCCGCCGGGCCAACCCCAGTCTGCTGGTGAGCCGCGACAGCACAACGGCTCGCCCATGAGGATGGCGACCGGTCTAGATCCCGGCCACCTCGCCGCCTTCCTGGCCTCCAAGTCCATACAGCAGCAGTCGCAGCCGCAAAGCTCGATCCACTCCACCGCCGATGTCGGCCTCGCCATCCAGGGCGGAGACCACCAGATGTACGTTGACTAGGCTCCGACTGCAGCGGTGGTCACGAGAACGACGGAATCGATGCAGAGAGATACAGCGACAGCGGCGGAAGCAGCAGCAGCATCTAAAGTCAGCCGAGATGCGGTTCACCGCCGGCGTCGGCCTCGTCATCTAGGGCAGGAGCTATCAGATGCACCTGGCACAAGATAGGACCTCTCAGCATTGGGCCACGAGAACATCAGAACCGAGGTAAAGAGATAAAACAATAAAAAGAGAGAAGGGAGCGGGCCCAGGCCCGCCCCGCGCCACATGAGAAAGTGCGGGATATAGCTCGTATCGCGGCGGTATTATTTTCAACTTTTTCGTCCCTCTCCCCCCATCGTCCATCCTATAAGTATGGCCTGCTCGGTCTTTTGGGATTCGAGAACTGCGTGCCGCCGTGTATGTGGGAACATGATTAGAAAAGAAAAGCTGGAGCCGGGGTGAGACTTGGACGGCGCAGGATCGTTTAAGCTGGATATAGAGCGAATGGGTCGGCGGCGTATACAGCCTAACGGAGGGCACCTGCTAGGCAAGGTAAGATAATTACAAGACTGGGTAGGACGACGGGGGGCCAAGCCGGAACCTGATATGCTACTTCTATTGTTGCCTGGTGATGATAGTGGGGCCGGATCCAGATGGTCTACTGCAGCTGCTTGTGCTGTGCTCCAGCTAGCCAGCCAGCCAGCTGGAGTGTCATTATCATCATAATCCGACCGGTGAGTATCCCGTCCTGACCACCAGGCCGTAGGTGTAGAGAGGTGATGGCAATACCCCTGCCATCCCCACCCTGGGCCGCCAGCCGCCAGCGCAGATTCATCGTGTTGTCCGTCCCTGCCTCCCGGCCATGTGGCTCGCCCTCCGCAGCAGCAGCGGCACCCGGGCCCGCGCCTCGGCCGGCAGCCGCAGCCGCAGCCGATGCGCGAGCACCAGCACCCCGGTGAGCAGAGCCAGGCTGCCGGCCTGGTGCGCGGCCGCGAGGCCGGTCGGGACTGCGAGCATGAGCGTCGAGATCCCGAGCGCAACCTGCGCCAGCGCGAGGTGCACCAGCCCGGCCGCGCCCCTCCTCGCC